>CADDXX010001073.1:18503-71306 GCA_902810485.1 Alauda arvensis | reverse complement strand
GCTTTTGCAGTGAGCAGTACAGTCCATATCACTTTGAATTTAGGGTGTTCAGTATCTATAATTGGTGTATCAATATCTAAAATGTCTGGGTTTTTTGCATTTCTCTCTGCTCTACATAAGCACTTTTCTTCATTAAGGATGAAAAGAGCCATCAACAAACTCCTTACCCTGCAGAATGAGTAAAAAACTGACTTAGTAGCTCATGAGGCTTTAGAGCTCACATTTGAGGCTGGCAGCAGGTGTCAAACCCTGCTCCAGCTATGTTCCTGTTTGACCAAACATTACCTTGGCCCTTTCAGAGGAAGAAAACAACGTGTTCTGTAAGGCTGTTGTCTTCTGTGGGTCAGACTGGAAGTGTGGATTGCAATCAGGGATAATTGGAGGGGATTTTTGAGAGGCTGACACGGCATTTTTCTGTGCTCTGACTAGCTGAAGATGAGCTCATGTCCATTCACCCATATTCTGTATCTTTAAAGCAAGTGACAGAAGTGATTTGGTTGCAAATTACAGACAAATCCACTGAATTTGCCAGACCTGTAGAGCAGGAACTCTGACATGAGTGGGGAACTGATCCCTCCTCAGCTTTCTCATTTTATCGACAGTGATTTCTAAAAAGAAAAAAACCTCCCAACAAACTATAAAATTAAAAAGGAGGAACATAAAACAAATCCTCTCAATCTAAACCCTGCAGTTTGATTTTATATTATGAAATACAGTGATATTAAGTAGAATTTAATAGCAGAATCTTACAGGAGGCAGTTTGACTGCAACACCATCCAAGATATGCAACAAGCAAAAGTCTGAATTGTTGATGCCTATTTTAAGGGACAGAGATCCACAGCAATTACTCTTTATCTACGAATGCATTATTAAATATGAGTGAAAAGAAGAGAATAGGTGAGCCTGCTTTCCTCTACTAAAAGACTGACAAAATAATTGGTTGTTTTAATATGAGATTTGTAATGACTTTTGAGGAAGTGCAGAATGAAGAAACCTCATGGTCTCAGCACAAATGACTGAAAGGAAGTTTAACCTTCAGAGGTTTTGAAAAGCACTGGCCTAAGAGTACCAGAAGCTGAAATTGAGTGTCATTTTGGGGGGGATGGAAAGCACCTACTAATCTCCATCTACTCTAGAATTAAATGATAACTTTTATAGAGCCTATCTATGTTTCCACAACTTCTGTGAGAGCAAAAGCTCTTCCACAGCTTCATGGAAGAATTATTGCACCCATCTTTTGTGAAAGGAGTTGATACTGAGATCTGAGCTGTGTTTGTTTGGGGAGAACACAATGCCAGGAAGGTGGGCGCTGGCCGGCCGGGAGCCTCCGCCGCCGAGGCGCCGGCTCCGCGTGGCCCCGTCTGTGGGGCCGGGGGTGCCCGCCCAAGTAGGGTCCGGAGCCGCTCCCGACGCTGCCTGTGGGAGCTGAGGGGGCCGAGCGGGGTCGGGGTCGGGCCCGGGCGGCTCTGTGGGCAGCCGCTGTCCGGCGGAGCTGTGGGTGGCGGCTCCTGCGGCTGGTACAGGTGGTGCTGACTCGGCGCGCTGCTGGGACGGGGCTGCCCCGGCTGCGGCGTTGCCCCGGGTATCCGCAGTGACAGCCCTGCGGAGAGACGCTTGTGCCTTTTTCCGAGATAAGGGTGAACTCTGCAGGCTACAGCCCGCCTGACGGGCTCTTGAAGAGCCTGAACTTAACTCARCTTTTCAAGCACTTCTCTGTTACCTCCGAGTTGCTACTTTTGGAGAGCGCTCCGGCCCAGAAGGGGCTCTGTGCTCTCTCTCACGGAGCGGCACTTCCCACTTTGTGTTTGGCTTCACGGTTTCCGCTAGAAAAAGCTGAWGGTGTTCTCAGGTAGTCTTGCAAATGAATTGCAGATTTTTATCTCCATGTTTTGGAGCAGGTTCTGCTGGTGTTTGTTACAGAAAATGAAGTTGTAACKGCTCCCTTCTTTGCTGGAGTAGAAAGGCTTACAGTATTTCAGGTAGTGTGAGACCTTCAGGGAAAAGGCATTAGCAGCCACCTCATGCCGAACTTAATTGTATGAGGTTGTGACTCCATGAGCTGCTCAGCCAGCCTGGCTGGGGATGGGAAGGTCCCCTGGAATGGGAAGGTCCTGCTGCCGTCTTGTTTTCATTTTTCTTCTCTGCTTCCACCTGAAAGCTTTTTGTTTGTGTCACTAGGAGTGAAAAGCAGCCTGTCGCTCTGGAGTTCAGTCTTCAATGGCTGGCACCTGTACCTTGACTGAATGAATTAGACACCTTTGTTTAAAACTTAACCTTTAGAAATCCCCACTTTTGCTGCTTTGCTTATCCTGCTGTCTTGCTTTGTTATTTGTACCTATATAAAGCCAATGTTTTGTCGTGAGGTATTTTATAGTAGACTTGGACCTTAAAAGGGAGTAATTTGATCAAAGCGTAAGTGTGTCACTAAGGGCCATGAAGACTTTTGATAACGGAGGAACAAAGATTAAAGTGACCATGAAGCAGTCTAAATAATAAAACATTTATATTACAAGCTTAGTTAAGAGGAACTTCTGAAATGAATGCTTTGTTAGTCAGCTAGTTCCTCTTCTCTTTCCAAGACTACAACAACAATGAAAATTGATGAACTAARTTTTAAACATTGTCTGGCAATTTTTAAAATGGGTAATTGAAGGCCRTAAACTGCTGCTTCCTAATGTTTGAGAAAACATGTAAGTTGGGGTTTTTATTAAGGCTGATTAGGCTGATGCTTTATGTAGCAGCTCGTGTCAATGTGTGTTTTGTTCCTGCTCTGTAAATAGGCATAGAAGTTACACCTCCGGYGTGTGGAAAAATGGTTAATTCACACAAGTTTGTTGTCAGTTAAGTTCACAGTTATGAGAACTTACAGCTACCTGTATTTAGGAGACAGTAGTTCCTGTGGATAAAATAATGAAATACAGAGAGCTGCTGTAAATAGTTAATCTCTAAACAAAGTCCTTTCCATGAAGAATTTTTAAATTTTTTTCCCCAACTTGAAACTGTTTTTTAGGCTTGTACAATAAGTTCTAGCCTAGCCATGGATAGTTATAATAATTCTTGTAAGTGATTCAGCATTTCTGCAATTCAGTTTTTTTTGTGTTACTTGCTTAATAGTCCTTTCTTCAGGAAGTGTGTTATAAACGGGTCATTAATTTAGCCAAGGTGTGGTTTGCTTTTTTTTTCCCCACACAGGGCTTTGGCAGCCTGCTGTTCTGTCAAGGTTGTGTGTAGTTCTTTCCTTGGTTGTGAAGTAAAGGTAGAAGAAAAAAAGCCTTTGTAAAGTAATTGAATGTGTTCAGAGAATACAAAATCTGGAAAAGTAGTTAGGGTGTATGGTTGGTATAAAATCTTTGAGAAAAAAAATGAAAGCCTGGACAAAAATGGAGCACTTAGCTGGGTTTTGTGTGGGAGAATAGGGAAAGGCGAAGTGCAAGATCTCGGGCTGTAACAGAAAGCTGCAGAGGCCCCCTCCTCCCCCTTGTCCGGTGCAGTGTCTTATCTTATCTGCCATGGAAGAATGCAGCCTTCCTGGTCCTGAAACGTCCTCCCTGAGACCCCTGTCCACCCCCCTCCAAACCCTGGTAGTTTTCCACTCCTTACTAGTCTAGGAGACCACAGAACCCCGCTGACGTAGCAAGACCCCCCAAGTCTATATAAACCTGTAAGACAAGATAATAAATGCCATTTTGCTTCTACCGTGCCGGTGTCTGTGTGCTTATGGCCCGTGGGCCAAACCACATGCTGACTCTGAACCAGGTCGCTACGCCTTAGACGAAGGCAACAGTTTCACAGAATGCTTGCAGGAGAAAAATTATTTTGAGATCACTGAGCATTGTAGGCCAATTGTTTGGGTGAAGCAGCTGCAGATAGAGAGCAAAATAAATAACAGTTGGAATAGTGCAGGGGCAAGTACATGGTATCTGGTACACTGATAGCTTGGAATAAACTTGCGTTTTATTATGGGAGAAAACTGACTTCTGTTTTTTGATTGCAGAAATGAGGTTCAAGACAACTGAACTATATATTTGTAAGTTCTGGTGTCTTTTATAGGCAAATATTGTAGAAAAAATATGATATTTGAGATTTTGGACAAGGCTGTTGGGAATTCTGTGAAATGCTAAAGACTAATTAATTGGCAAGAGTGTTCTCAGAAAATATGAATGTTAATAAAATTTACATGTGGTTAAAAATTTGTTATTGCACCCATGTACAGACCTAGAAACAGGCAGGGACTGTTTTTGGTGAAGAATTCTATCCAGGTATTGATCAGTATGGGTTTTTTTTTTATTTTTCTTTTTAGGGCTCTGAACATTTAAATCTAAATGGATTTTTTTTTCTTTCTTAGTAACAATTTTATTCCTATAACTGGTAACCTGTTTCTTTGTACAGAGCTGAAATCAGCAGTATTTGATGACTTTAGCAAAGARGAAGAATGGAAGGTACAGTTTTGTTAAAWTTTTTGTAAGAATTCTGTCATCACTTGAAATCTGTAATGCTGAGTAGAGAATAAATACATAACATCAATGGCTGGCATTTTCACTTAAGATTGTTTTCTGTCCAAGYAACAGATTTTACTTTTGGTAACTCAGATCTCTGTATAATACATATTGAAAAATCTAGAGGCTAGTACAGGAAGAACAAATGGTTAGTAGAATCTCTTTTTTATTAGTTGTGAAGAGTAATTATAAACCGTGTTTATCTTCACTTTCCTTTTGCAAGACTTGTACTTTATTAATTCCAAAAATTACACTGGTCTGCAGTACATGTGGAGCAGGATTCAGCAGTATGATATCTGTTAGAACTGCTGAAACTATAAAACAGTTTTAAAATAAATACAGATATATTTGAGCAAGCCATGAGGTAAATTAACAGGAATTCCAAAGACTTGTGTCCAAGTGAAACTTTCAAAGTACTTTCTRGTATGAGTAGGGGGAACAAAGCACATATTTAAGATTGAGCTCATCTTTGGAAATCCTCTGCATTAGGAGCTGCCTTTGAGATTAATTTCCCCCTGCAACATTGGTGTATGCAGGAAATGAAAAAAAGRGGGTAGTAGTTTTAGCTTCAAATTTCTATGGCAAGCTATTGAGGAAATGACATGGGTTTAATAAAGCGGATTAATTTATCTCAATACTGGTGTGTTTTCTYTAAATATGTTTAGATAATGCTTTTAGATGATTACACTASTAAATTACTCTCCATGTGCTGCAAAATGACTGATCTACTGGCAGAGGGTATCACAGGTAAGCATAATTCTTATTAATACACCAGTGGCAATGTCCTGGTAAGAAAAAGGGAAGGACTGAAACTGATGAAATTGATAGTATCCTTGCAAGAAATGGTCTTAATTTGGCTGATGAAGATAAGTAGTTATGGAATATTAAAACAGTAGACTTTCAGGCTTGTACAGTAATTAGTCAATTGTGATGTTTGGGGTTTTTTTAATGGAAAAACCAAATGTTTCTCTGCCTGAAATCTCAAATTCCCCTTTAAAATATTTTTTCCTAAAGATTGCTCCAAGAGGATTTTTTGTTTGGTTGGGTTTTTTGGTCATTTTTGTGCTTTTTTGKTTGGTTGGTTGGTTGTTGTGGTGGTTTTTGGTGGGTTTTTTGGGAGGTGGGAATGGGTGTTTGTTTTGCTGATGCCTATTTTTGAAATTGAAATAAATTCCCAACATGTAAATTGACTAGTTTTAATTATCTTTAGGTCTAGATTTTCAGAAATGCTTGTGTAAGAGGGCATCGTTTAGACTTGGTTATTTATTCCACARTACTATTCTTATTCCAGTTATTCAGCATTACATTAGTGTTCTGGAGATATAATAGTAGAGTAGATAATAGAAGTATAATAGGAGWGCTGTATCAATTTTGCTTTTTGGTGTGTGTTTTAAATCATAAGTGCTACTTATCCTTTGTGAGCAACTCTTGGTGAGCATGTAYCCTCTTCATCAAGAAAAAAMCTTTTCTTTTTAGTGAGCACACTGCTGAAAGGAACCTGTCTTTCCACATCCACATGTCTGACATTACTTACCTTCCTTGTTCCTCCCCCACAGAGACAATCCTCAGTCTCTGCCTCCAGCAGCACATTTGGGTGTTTTGTTTTCCCCTCTTTGCACACCATTTTAGTCACAGAAGAAGAATGCCTCTTTTGAGCTTTGAAAGGGGTTTACTATCTTTGAAGTCAAAGTAGGCTTCTGAAATTGTATTCGAGGACTGCATTCTGTGGTGTAATGTGGTGTCTTATTCTCTGCAGAGGTAAGGAATAATTGCTTGACTTTTTTTTTTTTTTTCTGTTCTTTCTCTTTTTCTTTTTTTCTTTCTTGTTTCCCTCCTCTGAGTGAAACTTTAGATGCTGGGCCATGTGCCAGCTAATGCCAGTCTTTTAGCTGAAGCTGTTTCTGCTGTGTGAAATACCTGAAGCATTCAAAGAGTGAAATCATAATGTAAAAGTGCAAATATATTGGAAATACTTAGAATGGAGTTCAGAAACTTGTGAAAGCAGAGAATGAATCTCGGGAGTTTTCTGTTTTAAAGTAGCATTTTAGTGTTCTGATGAAGAAATAGAAGTTATTTTTGCATGCTTTCTTTTTCCCCAGCGGACTATCTGATAGAGCCAGCAAACTTGCTCAGCTTGTTGAAAAAACTCTTGAAAACTACTACAAAACAGATGAGAAAAGCCAAATAAAGGTAGAAAGTAAACTAAAATGGTTTTTTTGGTTGTTGTGTGGTTTGTTTTTGTTTTTTGGTTTTTTTTTTGTAAGTCTGGGGGAAAAATCTTTGGAATATTGTTCAACAACTAGGTTCTACAAATATTTAATAATAAAGGCAACTAGTTGCCATTTAGTTGTTTTTGTATATGAAAGCAATGTAGAGGTAATAACTGTTGGAGTAAAACTGTATTTGTGTGATCAAACTGCTTTGCTTTGGAAAATTAGCCCTATGATAATGTAGGGAGATCCTACAAACATAAAGACCAGTGTATAAATGTTGTTTTAATATCACCTTCTAGAAGGCCATGCATAGAAGGGACTTCCTGTGGAATTGAAATGATTCCCCTGAAGGGATTTATGTATCCACAAAGATACAGTGTTCACATAAGTAATGGTTTTGATCTGTCACTACAAATAGGGCCTGATTAGGGCAACTGCTTAAACACAAAACCATGGAGTAAACTGAGTGTATTGCAGTGGGCTAAGAGCTTTACCATAAAATTAGTATTTAAAACCATTATATATATTTWAAATGTTCAAACACTTGGACCACAGTACAGTGTTTTTCAGTTATTTTTCTAAAAATTTCTGCAGTGCTGTGACTTAATGCAAATAGATTTAACATGCATTAACTTTGTACTGTATGTCTTAAATTTATGTTTGTTTGATGGCTTTCTAGGCTAAAACCCATTCCCAACTAATAATAATTGATCATGGCTTTGACCCAGTATCAACTGTACTCCATGAGCTCACCTTCCAGGCAATGGCATATGATCTGCTACCCATTGAAAATGATACTTACAAGCAAGTACTTGGAAAAAAACCCCCCAACTCTAAATAGTTTATTCTTGATTATAAAATCCCTGAAATTGTTTAGCTCAATTGCACCATGGCAATATTAGCAGCTCCTATTGCAGAATGGTTGCTTCACTTATTGTTAGTCTTTCCTCTTGGATTTGTAACTTCATCTTTTTCTTTATTTCCTCSCTTAGCTGAGATTAGGTAGGATCTAATTGGCATTTTTGCTAAGTTTTGAGTCCAACAAATTGTATTTTTTAAGAACTAAGAACCTTGTACTGCTCTTGAAGTAAAGCCTTGGGAGTGCACAGTGAGATTCTCTACGTATTCTTTTATATTCTCTACTTTTTTTGGCATAACAAGCAATAGCAGTAACTGAATACTGAGAAAAAGCTAGATTATTTCTCAGGAATGCTCACTTTTATAACTCCAGTCATTTAATTTGTGCAGTTACTAAAATGTACATGTTTTGTTGTAAATACACATTTAAATCAGTCGYGTTCAGTTTATAAGCACTGTATGGAGTAGTGTAATGTTAATTTGCCTGAGTTATGTGCTTTTCTGTCTGATTTTGTTCTGACAACAAGGATTTTGGTAGGACTTTGCTTTCTTATGACCCACTACAGAAAAAGAGACCTGGTGGCCTCACTGTTTAGCCAAGCAAAGAGGAATGTGTATCTTCAGTCAGAAGCTCTGAGTGAAGATTTTAATAGCGAGTGTAGAGTTCTGTGAATCTGGGTTTGATTGTTGGCTATGAAGATGTAGCAGAGTATGTTTTCTAGGTAGTCACCATCTGACTTTCAACATTAATCTTGTGATTTTTTCATTCTTTTGCTTTCTGGCAACCTACACTGTGTGAGTTTCTATAAGTGTGAAAATATTATGTGGCATGATTGCTGTCTTATTTTAGTCACATAATAGCTGCTCTGTAATGCTGTGCAGCACTTTCTTTTATATGTGAACTACTCTGTCTGCTTGGCATTTTGTTGGTGAATGTGACTTCATTTTCCTTTAGTTATAAAGTCTTATACTACACAGAGAAAACTGCACTTGAAAACTGCAGTGGGTATTACTTCGTGCAGTTTGCATTTGAAACTAAAGGGAAGTTGACACTGAAAACTGAAGAGAAATTGAGGTGCATGTAAATGTGTATTCAAAACTCTAGTAACTGTTGGTCTAAAATAATGTCCAGAAGCTATTGCCCCAAAGAATCTTTCTAAAATTCATCTGCTGCCTCTATGTTAAAATATATACTCTGTAACGTCGTTCTGTAAATTGTACTTTGTCAGACAATAGCTTGGCTTTTAAATTAAAACCTTTGTCTATTACTGCTTTTACCATTTATGTTTATTAAACTGTTACAAATAGTACTTTAATAARTAATGAGAATTGGGGGAAACCCAAACCCCAAATAATTTTTGAACTTTCTCTTGGAAGATACAAAACAGAAGGCTCTGGTGGAAAGGAAAAGGAGGCAATTTTGGAGGAAGAYGATGACCTGTGGGTGAAGATGAGGCACAAGCACATTGCAGATGTGRTAAAGTATGTGCATAAATAACAAAGCCAGCTGGTTGCTTTCTTTGAGAGGGAGGGTGTTTGAGCTGTTCRGTGGGAATACAGGCAGCAGTGAACATGGTTTGCAGTACAGATTGGGTTCAGTTTAGTAATCAATGCTAGGAAGAAATTGTGCTTCAAAAATACAGTATGTATCCAGGTATGCAGTTATACTAATGCTACTTGCAGTTCTTGAGGTAAATGGAAATCAAGTCATTTCCTGGCAAGTGTTTGCAAATATTTTAAATCTGAAGGGATTATTTTGCATGCAGTACTATCAACCTGCTGCATCAAATGACATTATGAAGATATTGCAAATAGAATGTTTAATATTTCCTTTGTAAAAAACCATTCTTTTCTCTGAAGGTAGATCTATATTTCAGGCTTTTGCTTTCATTCAGAAGTTCTTGYTGCACAGTTTTTTWAAGATTTTAAAAARAGATTTWAAAACTCATGTGCTGTTGCCTTTCATTATTTTCCTCTTTTCTTCAGGGAAATACCAAAACTTTTGAAAGAYGCTTCATCAAAAACAAAAGCAGCAGAAGGAAAAGTAAGTTGTTTATGTTGAGGTATTGTTTATCCTGGTAATTTAGCTATTTTCAGCTGATCAGATCCATGTAACTCATGGATCTACTATGGAAATTAAGGTTTTTCTCAACTGGAATTTTCAGGGGTTGTGGGGGAAGCAAGGCTGCAACAGGAAGGGAAATAAGCATGTCACTTATTAGGGGAACAGATTTTCAACTTGTGTGATTTCTTTCCAGTTGTCCATATCTGCTCTGTCCCAGTTGATGAAGAGGATGCCACTCTGTCGTAAAGAGATTAGTATGGTAAGGGGTCTTTGTAATCACAACTTAACAGTAAGTAATTCTGTGCACTTTGTTTTGTTGAAGTCTAGTTTTGGTCTGTCATTTTCCTGTAGTGTGCTATATAGCTGTTCTCCAAATTAATGTTTTCACCTAGTGTTAAATTTAGAGAAGAAAACTTGTTTTCACATGTTTCATKTTATGGTGCAAGAGAATAAAATAACTTGTGTGCTTTAAAGATTGAAGAGATCAGTTTAATGTTTTACAAGGTGTTATAGGGGAAGGGGAAAACACAGAAAATACTTGATGGCACTGAAGGATTGACTCTTGTAACCAGTAAATGATGGATATGCTAGAAAAAAATGCAAGCTACAGCAGCTTGTGATTTTAATTTTTTTTGTTTTTTTGTTCTTTCTGTCTTATATCAAGTTGTTCATCTTAACATAGTAGAAGATTGCATGAGCAAGTTCAAACCTAATATAGAAAGGCTCTGTAAAACAGAATAGGTATGTTTAAAAAAGCCACAAACCAAACAGCAACTTTGCGAGTATTGCAAGTACCACTGTTCGTTTGCAGGAATAGAAGCTTGTTTTAACTGACTGAACAACTGTGTCTCTTGCCTTTATTTTGTGATCGGTTTTTGAGGTGGTAGTATTAAAACTAAGTGTAATACACAAGGCTCTTAATCTCCCAATAAAGAAGTGTTTCTAAGAGTTTTGAGGTTTTTTTGTTTTGTTTTTTTTTTTTTCTTGAATCTGGCCTTGTTTTCATGGCTCAGAACTCCTATCAAGTTGCTTTAATATGTTGTGCAGAGGGAAGCCCTTTTTAAATGTCTGGGAAAAACACCTTTTAGGGTGAGGCATTACATTATGACTATAATTTACATTTCTAAGAATTCTAGGTATCACAGTYTTAAATGTTTAAAAGTGTTAYATAGTGTTATTATAATGCTGTAACTATTGAAATAAATGTCAGACTTGTCCTACTGAGTTTAAATTGATGCGGCTTGATTGTTTCCTGAAACCTGTGGTTTCACAAMAATGACTTTCAAAACACACAGAACAGCATAGATTTTAATTACTGTAATGATTTTAACCATGGGGTCTGTTTTTATTTTTAATTAATTTAGGACTTGGCTCTTGGAACTGATGCAAAAGGTCAAAAAGTAAAAGACTCTATGAGGGTCCTCCTTCCAGTTCTGCTCAACAAAAGTCATGACAGCTATGAYAAAATCAGAGCTATTCTCCTGTATGTCTTTAGCACAAACTGTATGACAAGTTGCCCTGTTTTTTTACCTCAGTATCATGACCTTGAACTCAAGTTTTAGGATACAGTGTTTAGTACAGTGGTTTTAGCTAATCTAAGTCTCTGCATTGAAGTTGATAGCTGGGTTTGAAAGAAATCCTGTCCATCCTCTGTATCGTCTCTTGCATGTGTGTAATAGTTTGTTCTTATTTTCACGTGGTATTGAAGCTGTTAAAGGGAGAACTCCGCRTCTGTTGCATCCTGACAGTTTAAGTCAGTGGGGAAACATTTGTTGCAGAGAAGGAGCAAATTGGCAGAATGGGTCGGAGGAATCAGTAACAGTATTGAGTTTTGGTCTCAAGAGGGGACCATTAAACAAAATTTTAACTAAAATATAGTATAATGTTAAAATTAGACTGGTCACACAGAACAAACAAAAATGTTCTGGACTAAATAATAGCCCAGAATGCGTGACAAAACTGGTCTTACTCACAGTCACTTGGTAATTGTTGTCTGTTTTCCATATATTTAAGGAGCTACCCAGGAGAACTTGGACAAGCTGATCCAGAATGTACACCTAGAAAGTGATAGTGATATAAGAAATTGGAAATACCTTGATGTTCCTGTTATCTCTTCAGTAAGAATATATTTATTTATTTTGTAACTTCCTACCATCCAAGGACCTATAGCTCTTTCAGCAACTCTTAGTGATATTATCCAGATCTGGGTTTGGAATCAGATAATTACCAGGAATTTTTCTTTTTTTGTAATGTGTTTAAGTGGCAAATCCTTTGAAAATGATTCAAGTTAGTTGTTTAAAGTTAGATACCCATAATGTTCCCTCTGCAGTTATCAGATGGTGACTTGAGCTAGTTGATTTTGGAAAGTGCCAGCTTGCTCAGTTCCTTGTCTCTGAAGTTAGTATTTCTAGTSTGTCCTGAATTCTAGAGGTATTAATTATCATTCTTTATTACTATTATTTCTTTAAAATCTCATACTTATCCCCCTTTCTTCTGCTGCTGACTGCTAATAAGTTTCAAAAATCCAAGCATTAAATAATACAACCATATTTTGAAAATCTTTTCMGTTTGTTGCTCAGCAGCATAAATATGCAAGAAGGGACCATTCTAAAGAAGAAACCTTTCAGCTTTCTAGGTGGACTTCTGTTATCAAAGATGTTATGGAGGTAAATTTCACTGACTAAGTAATTCATGGGTGCAGTGCAGAAATTCACTCGAGTGAGCTGTTATAGCCAATCTTTTGAATTCCATAGTGTTTCGAGTCAATTTTGTTAAATACATCAGGTGGACAAAGTGATCACTTCTAGTCTGCCTCTAACATAGAACATTACAGTGCCGTTAGTAGTACTCCTTATTAGAGGTCATTTTAAAGGTGAAGCAAATGAAAGTGAAAGCAAGGAGTCTTTTAGAACAGCTTGTCTTGGGATTGGCAGTGTTTAGTATAATTTAAAGATCTGTATCTTCTTAGTTTTAACTCCAATGGGTCTTTAAACTGCAATTCCAATCTAAACTGTAGTGTGGTAGAGCCTGGAGGGTATTACTTGCCAGAAGTGTGGTTTCATTGTTCTTAAACCTCCTCCTAAGCATCAGTCAGTGATTGATGTCGCAGTTTACTGGAGTGTTAGTCTGACCCAGTGCTGTCATTCATAGATTCTTGGTGACTTTTACATGTTCATTTATGTTTTCAGGGGACTCTGACTTCTCTCATACATTGCCATACAGAAATTAAATACGTTACGGTTATAACAGATGAAAAGCTGCTAGTGAAATGTGAACAGTTACATCAGTAACASATAGTAATACAGTTGATAAAAAAAGCATGTGTACTCACAATTCCTTGTGATAAACAAAACACAATACATTTCAGCATTATATGGTCTAGCATTTTGTTACTTAGGAGCATTATTCATGAGATGCTACTTGCAATTATTTGTTTTTGGGCTGCATGTGTTGGCATGAAATTCCAGTTAGACAACCCCACCAAGTTCCAGCTTTCAGATAGGATAAGCTCTGCATGGCTTTTTAAAGTGTGTCTTTATTTTGCTATAATAAAGATGCTATAGAAAACAAATTAGATTCCAAAGACTGGCCTTATTGTTCCTGATATCCTCCCACCTGGAATGGTTCAGGAGCTGTAAGGTAAATGGTTTAATTTCCTGACACATAATTTACACAGATCTCAGTATTTTTGTCATTTACATTCTAAAGCCTTACAGAAGTGTGCTTACTGAACAGTGAAATAACACATGTAAAGTAATGTGAATGTGCCAAGCCTATATTTTTATTTAAGCTAAAGCATACTCAACTTGGTTGCTATTTTAATAATTCTTAGTAATGTGTAGCTTTTTTATTTGTAGCATCTATCTTTTGCTTGAAGGTCAGAAATAACATTTCATATTCCCAGAATGTTTAAACTTTGAGCTTATTAGTGTGAAGTAGTTTCAGGAATGAATGTTCAGTACTGTGACTTAGGTAAAAAGAATGTTTTATTTCTGGAAGTTATCTCTGCTTTGTTAGTGGTGGTGACATTATTGGGGTTAATGACCTCAGTAAATTAAATTAATCTTCTGTAGGCTCTCTCATTAGGAAATATGGGCCTGATAGGCATTTGACGCCTGTTGCCAGGGAGTGGTTTAGAGAAGTCCAGGACAGTTGGAGATCTTGAAATTAATTCTCTGCTAATGCATGTGAAATGTGTACTTGCACATTTAATGATTGTCACTGAGAGGTGATTTTTGGATTTTTTTTTTTTAGCTCACCTGTACTATTTCTTCTTTCTCTTTTTAATTCCGCTAGCTCTTGGACATCATGACCAATACCTGCCAATTTAAG
Organism: Alauda arvensis; assembly: GCA_902810485.1. Taxonomy (NCBI): domain Eukaryota; kingdom Metazoa; phylum Chordata; class Aves; order Passeriformes; family Alaudidae; genus Alauda; species Alauda arvensis. Next base: position 57,342 of record CADDXX010001073.1, on the reverse strand, counting down.
AGCTTTATCATTTTTATAGTGTTATTTAAATCGTGAGACAAATGAATAAAGACTCTTAGGAGTGTTTTTATCAAAGGAATGCTCACTAAGAGTGTTCCTGTGTCAGGAATGCTCACTGCACTAATCAGATGCTGGAATTCAGGGAGGGAAACATTAAGTATATCCTAAGTGTGGGGGACACACTTGAATTGGGATTTGTACTAAATAACAAACAAAAAGTAGATATACACAGCTTTAGAAAAATAGGTTTTTTACATCCACTTTTAATTAAACTGTTGTTGGTGTATCCTTCTATTCCTGGATATGTGCTAGGATGATCAGTGCAAGGGTATACTAGAGCAAGTCCCTGTGCACTGGAACTTGATCTCTGCCTTACAGGCTGGTGAGATGTGGGAATCTTGAAAGCACTCTAGCAGAGAGGTCAGGATTGCAGGTGACTTAACCTGAGTCTGCAATTACTACATGTGTATTAAACTTCTAAGCACTGCAGGCTGCTTTTGTTTTTCCTAGGTATCTCAATCTGATTTGATAACAGACAAATATTTTCTTTAGTGATTCTGTTCATGTTCAGAGATTGAAAAACCTAAGACTCCAGCTTTTTCAAATTAACCTCTCATGAAAAATGCCACTGGAATTGGGAGCTTGCAGAGTAAAGCTGCTTGGCAGGAGTCCTTCGCATGTTGGCTGTGCGTGCCACAAGGTTTCTGCTTCGTATTTATTTTCTCCCTGGTGATACCTAAACAGTTTGAGTAATACAATAATTCAAAAAATTTAATAAAAACAAGTTATCAATTTAACTACTTTTACTGAAGTTATAATCAAGCCATGAGTTGCCTGACAGAAATTGCTACTGCTTGTTGCCGGTATAATTTGAACCAAAAATGACTCAGGCAGGCTGTGTGACTGTCACCTGGTGGCATTTTGCAGTGCACGCCAGAAGCCCAGGGCGAGCTGCCGGGAGGAGCGCAGGGGCGGTGCGCGGCTCATTGTGTTTGTCATCGGGGGCGTCACCTTCGAGGTCTCTGAGGCCCACCAGTCCTGTGAGGTGGTTCTTGGTAAGCTTGGCAAAGGGTGAAGGTGTGCTGTACTACGTGTGGTTCTGGGAAATGGAAGCAGCATTGTTCTTGGATTGTCTCTGTTGGTTCACCACTGATGTTATAGTCAGTGTATTTCTTAAARCTATGCACTCAAAAGCATCTTTTCCAGGTTATCKCCACTGTTTGATRTTTGGAGGGATTTTTTTGCCACAAGGTGTTAAGGACAAAACAGCTGTGCTCTGCAGGAGAATTATGTCAGAGATATGACAGTGTATAGCAAACAGTATTTCAGGAGACCTCTATTTCTTTTCATTACAGTTTCCTCACAAACCTTTGCATCTGCCTGTGCTTTATCTTCAGTGGCACTTGCTACTCTCATTGCTCTTGGAAGTAGGAAAGCTGACAGACTAGAGTAAAATTACTCACTTTGGAAGGAAGATAAGTATTAAAAAACCCCAACAATCAGTTGACTTTGCAACATTTTCTAGTTCCYGTTGTGGCTACTTGGAAGGCTTTGCATGARCCATGCAATGACGAACTGCTTGGGTCCTGGAAACTCCCCTGCTTAGGATTTGGCAATTGGCAGCTGGTGTAGTAATCGCTCAGCACTTTAGAGGTAGTAAATGCTTGTTCAATCAGCTGCYGTGCTTCAAAATAATTTTAAATAGCATTACAGGAAATAATTAGGTGCTAAGGCMTATACATATATATAATATATAGCACAGAGCTCCTAGATACAGAACCTTAACACAGATCTGTGTTCATCTGCAGGGCCAGCTGATGGCTGGGTGCAGGGTCATCAAAAGCATTCTAAATTGCTTGAGAGGTCTGCATCTGGCATTTAATTTTAGTCTTGAGATTTAGAGTGACTCTTTCTACCATCTACCATGATTTTAAATAAATACTGTTCCCTRAAACAATGCCAGCCTTGATTCTGAGATCTAGAGTTTGTTACCTCAAAATATTCAGGGGTATTTTTGTGTGTGTGTTTGTGTGTGATAGGTTTCGTTTTGGTTTAATTTTTATTTGCTGGTTTCATTGGTGGTGGTTGAGGTTGGTTTGATGCTGGTTCTAGTTCTGAGTAGTAAAGGAAAGACCAGGACAACAGGAATATAGTTTAACCAGATTATTGCTTCATCTGAGACTTGTTTATAATACCATGTTTAGTGTAGGTGACTCTTTCACTGGGGTATCTGACACTCACCACAGCACCGTCTTCCCTTTTGTTTAGAGATGATTCTTGTAGTTTTGTTTGTAGTGCTGATTTCTGAGGGAAGGTGATAGTTGCCAGGTTTCCACATGGATTACTGGAAGATGAACATTTGGCTGTGTTCCTGATTCAGAAGTCAGGAATATTAGCCCCTTCAGAGTGACACTGCTTGTTGCCTTCAGAACTGCAGGGTGACCCTTCATGGCAGAAGTTACARTCACTGTCTGTGAAAATAAGAGCGAGTTGTGCATTGAAGAATAATAAGGAATTTCTTTGCTGCTCAAGACTTGAATTTTGTTTTTTTCAAGGAAATTCTAGTCAGTAAAAGACAGTTTTCTGATACTGGTGTTTCTGTGGAACACTACTGTTTGTGATAATCTCGAATCCAGATAATTTCTTGACTCTAGCCTATCATTAACTGACCCTTTCACAGAATGGCAGGTTTCTTGCAGGCTGGGACAATTGCCCAGGTTCACTCCTGTCTTTCAAACAGGGCAGAGCAGGACTGGAAACTCGTGTTCAGAGTGTGAGTCCTGATCTGGATGTCTGAGTGTGGGAAGAGGGACATTGCCTGCCTAAGGGTGACGCTTACATGATGCTGCTTTATAGGAAAACACTTTGAAATCTTGCACTTGGCAGTTTTCTAGGTGTAGTAAAAAACGCTGGCATGTGATATTTTAAAGAGAGAATTTCTGAAATTCAGAATTTGACTGATACAGTTCATACTTCATATTCTTTTGTCAGGTTCTACTCATATTTYGACACCTAGAAGACTACTGGAGGAAATGAAGAACCTTAGCAAGCCCAAGGATATGGTCTGCATTATGGATGAATAGATGTGGTGATGTTTATGATGTATTAAAACCACAAACACTCTGTACATATTCTAATGGAACTGACTTCCAAATACTGCACTTCAGTACTACATGGTTCCTAATGGGAGGTCATGTTATAATTTAAATTTGCTGCTTTTTGGGAGAGTAGAAGGTAGAGAGATGAAAAGGCAAACACTTGTATTTCTTAGGTTCTATTTGTTATTGCAAGTGCTTTTTCAAAAGGGCATGTTTGTTCCTAACTAATTATGCTAAAAGTTATTGTAATTATATATAAACTGGARTTGTCTTTGAGAACTGTGAAAACTTTTTATAATAGAATTTATTTCTAAAAATGACTGAATTAAAAAGGGCCTAGGCTCTTGGGTAGGGACTTGAAGAGAAAACTTGTAAATATGGGTTTATGGTAAAAATGTTTCGTACAAGTTCAGTGTCTTAAAAGTGTAATTTTTTCTGTAAAAATAACTTGCTGAAAATTCTTTAAATATGTGTAATTGTGAAGAATCTATAGGCTTTTTAGATCGTGGTGGGTGAGGTAAATTGTTAATCACAGAATTATTGAGCAGTTCCARTCACAGTAAATAACTTTGGGGAAATGCTGTCACTTGTGCACTGAAGTACACTTTATATTTAAGTATATACAGATTATTACTGAAGCTTTTTTAAAAAGGAAATTTCTGAGCAAATTCTTTATGATTGCCCACACAGTCAATCTGTTTCAGAAGCTGAATTGCTGTGATACAGAAATTCCTAAAGTAACCATGTCTCTGAGGAAGTGGAAGCAAGGGGAAGGGAGAGGACAAAAAGGGAAGCAGCTCAGTCTTTCAAAGGGCTTGGTAATTTGGAAAAGAAAAGCACAAAGCAAACAAAATTACAAAACCTGATGTACTCAAGAGAATTTGCTTTTTGAAAACTTTGTTACATACTAAGAAACACTTAAATTTGCATTAAAAGGAATAAAAAATCAAATTGTATGAATTCTGTAATACTGGTGATATTTAGATTTCTTGTAAAAAATTACTTAATTAAAACTACTGAAGTTTTAAAGGGATATTTTATTTATGTGCCTTGAAATGTTAATTTGTTGTATGTAGAATCCAAGATAAATGTTATAATGAAAAAGAATATATTACTCATGGCTTTTTGTTTACATTTTCCAATGATGAATATTTCTTTTTTGTTTTGTGATTTTGGGCTTTTTCCCCTTTCTTTTTGCTCTCAGGTTAATCAGTACTTTCAGAGAACATTCTTGTTATTGGAGTTCATTCAGAGTTAATTAGAAGGTGGAAAAAGGTAGAGTTGTCCCCCTATATCAGAGAGGAACGGGAGACATGACATAATGATGCTAAAATGTTGCAGGACATRTGGCATGATGAGAACAAGTGGCTGTAGCTTTTCAACTCAAGTGAATTTGRAATTGAATCTACACTGACTTTTTTTCAATAAGACTACAGAAGCAACACTCTTAAATCAGCTGGTTCATTAAATACCATCTACATCACAACCTTAAAAAAATGCAGCAGAAATATCTGTGTTGTTTTGGTGAACCAGCAGAACAGTATAGCATTTGAACAGGGTAATTAAAACTCTTTTCTTTTAACTGTAGCTAGATCTTCTGAAACGGCTTGTACCATTCTCTCTGTAGCTCTCTTCAAACTGTTTGCTGTCTCTATGGCATGATCCAGAGTAGAATTTAAAATCTGTTGGAAATAATAAAATGTAGCCTTGTTAATAGTGAAGGCAAATGTATACATAGGTACTGGAAAAAAGGTGATGTTTAATGTTTTGTTCATGATTTTCACTCTGAAAATGTCYTGAGAAGTAAAAATTGAGTCGTGATAGACTGCTTTAGGATTCAAGTTGGAAGTATCTGTTAATTGTCTCTCCCTTTGACTGTGTATTCATCTGAACTGAGGGACATTTACACCTTTCGGATGTATCAGCTCCAGTGTGATCTGTGTTTTTGGTACTGAGAAGGCTGTCTTGAGATTTTGATAGTGGTTTGTCAAGCTAGGCTTTATTTCAGTATATGAAAAACCATTTTAGAGATAAGATCCAGTGCTATTTTTTGGTCTGTTTCACCATTWATATGGGGACTAAATAGCACAACAAGCCTGTAYATACCTGTATGAAGTAACACACTGACATATGAGCCAAAATGCTTGGAGTTTGAACTGCCTCAAATTTGTCTTACACTCCAACGGACTACACATGCTAAGGTTGTAGTAATCAGCTTGCTAAGATTACTACAGTGCCATGATGTGAGGGTAATCCTTTTAAGAAAGTTGTGTGGCTTTTAATTTTCACTCAAATGTCTTACATTTGCATAGGAATCATTGGCATTTCTGTTTCTGATGTTGATGGCAGATTTTCTTTGGGCAGATTTCTTGCTGGGTGTGTATTGATGTGAAAGGAGAATTTTATCAYATGTGCTTGAACAGCAGGTTTGGGCAGCTTCAAAGGATTTCCTAAAGATAAGATATATAGAATAAAATACAATTTAAGTTAGAAAAAGAACTTCTAAACTATGAATCACATACATACACCTTGATAGCATGTGGTTGCAAGTTAATTTTATGGTGAGTAGAATTTTCCGTTGAACTATAAAGCACAGCCCATCATTATTTGTGTTCTATCTGCATTGCAATGAGACAGGAAATGTTCTAGGATGCAGAGTAAGGGAATTTYTCATAATAGCAGCACTCTGCTGCTGCTGTAACTTTCTCTCACAGTGTTCTATGTCACTGATTCTCAAGTGCAGCTGCTGCACTTCCAGGCAATTACTGCTATTGAGTAAAGCTGTCAAAAAATACTGTGACACAACTTGTTTGCATTTCAGTCTAGTCTGTGCTACTGTTATGAGTCCATTTTATTTCTGTCTCATGGTGTAATTTAATGATGACAMCAAYTGAAAGTAGGATTGTTACTTACAGAGAAATAGTTGGAAGCAAACAGAGCTACATCCTAATACAGGCCTGCTTTTCAATCTTTGAATGGGAACATCCTCTTTAAAGTGAATTTTTTTCATTACTAAATGTGTCAGCTAAAGAAGTTTCATTTTCACTCTTCATTAAATTAGAAAAAGTGAAGAACTAATCTAAGAATTGTTTACATATATTCTTAGAGTAAATATTTTAGTTTCACTAGAGAGTGAAATTCTAAGATACAACATGCACTGCAAAAGATAAAACATTCTTCCTGCTTATGATACCTGGTGTGCTTTTTCCATGCTGAATCTTCAGCAATGGGCTTTTTTCTTGTACTACATAGTTATTGCTACACCTTACCTTTCACAGAGTCYGGTTACAAGTTCACCTGGCTGTTTGGTTTTTTGAGCCTTTTGATTGGAGAGTCTCTTCTGTGAATAAGCTGGAGCTGTTGAGGCCATATTTAAAACAAAAAAAAAAAAAAGAAAGGTAATTTTCTGTGTATTTTTACATTTTTTTCTCTCTTTAGCATAAATTCAAGATGAAGTAACTATCACTGCTGAATAAAACTTGAATATGTTTAAAGTTTTTTGTAAATGAGGACAGATGAACTTTTTTGTGTTTGCTCTTGAGTTTAGCTGGCAGATGGAATGCAGATTTACATTCAATTTCATACAGTGAAGGACTGCAGTGGGGAAGTGTTAAAATAATCAGTGTCATAATCCTAATAATTACATGAATACCACTTTGATTTGTAGTTTTACAGGATTGCTAGAGAGAAATAGCTAATTTATACTTTCTTGATGAAATTTTGTATTTTTCTTTAAGCAATTTTTTTATGCTAGAGAGAGTCTAAGTGATTCTAAAAGGTACATGTTCAAATGATCAACATTTAATTTTTTTTWAATTAGGCTCTCCTTGACTTTGCTGCATGTCACACAATATGAGGGTAGAGCTGGAATTTTCTTTAGTATTTGTTYATACTATGCTAGGTAATGGCTGGTACTATAAAAGTTGGCACAGTAATGCCTAATTTTTATATCCTTTCATGTGGCTCTGCAAAATGAGAGATTCCTGCTGTAAATAAAATAYGAAAGGGATTCCTCTCATAAAGAACCAGGGAAARTTAAATCTGTTGTGCATGGAAATGAAACTTGACCAGGTSTGTAAAAGTTGGATTTACAGTGCTAATGACTGCTTATACTAAATTAAATGTGGCCTGGTATGTGCAGTGTGGCTTTCTGCCCCATAAAAGCTGGCCTGTGTTTGTTAGTTACACATCATACTTACAGGATGAACCACAGCTGCTTTTTCTACATAGGGTACAAGACTGAACAGACTCTTTGTAATTCCTGAGTTTTACTTGATCTCTGCTTCCCCTGGAGCATCTGCATCCAAGTCCTGGAAACAGAGACATGTGCTTTAGAAAAACAAAACTATAAGCCATGTTTCCTTGTTCATACTTTTGCAGTCATTGTACCTTTTCTCTCTCCACATAATCTTGTATTTAWTGACTTGTAACTGAGAGTGTCACAGCTGACAAGGTCCTTGCTTTGTGAATCATTACAAGAGTCACAGCCTGAGCAGTCTTCTGAATCGCTGCCTAAAATTCAAAAAATAAGTTAAAAGGATCTGAAATAGGAGAAGCTTTGGCTAATATAATCAGGTAATTATTTGGCTTTCAGCAYCATAATTTCAGAGTCTTTTGCTGCCATTAATACTACTGCAATTTAAGGAAGTACTTTTCACCTCCAGGAGAATGGGGATTGAATTCAAGATTATCTTTCAGCTGTCTGTAAGCTTTGAGTGTATTTTTCTGTGGTGCTTATTTTCAGAACCAAGAATTGTTGTTCTTTTTTTAATGAAGTTCTCCATCTCCCTGTCCATAGTGTTATGGAAACAGTGCAGCATAATAGGAATGGGATGAGAATTTGAGCAGCTCTAGTATGGCACTGCTTTAACTATTGCACCAACCACTACAGACAATAATCCCAGTGCATTATATTAAATTAAAAGGATATAACAAGAAAGTCAAGGACAACTGGTAGACAAAAGGTAAGAAAACCTGTATATTCAGACTTAAAACTGARCATAGGGCAGCTCATGCTGTTCTCCTTTAGTTGCTGGTTATTAAAAGCTTCAGAATATTCTGCAGTGGAAAGGTAGTGATGCTTTTAAGCATAATAATGAAGTTGAATYCATAAACTGAAAGTGGAAGCACTGATGTGAAGTGTCTCAGTTGTCAAGCTTGGAATCATCTTCTAGAACATGAAATAAATGCACATCAGAAGAAAAAGCAAAATCAAAGCATTGTGTGCACGTCACTGTCATGCTCTTGAAAATGTTAGCAGTGGCAATATTTAGAAAATTATCTAGAAAGCTGAATTAGATTTATGGAGTAATTCAGGACAGGACTTTGGWGGTCAYCTGATTCTGTCCCCTCTCAAAGCAGGTCCAACTTCATTTAAGTTGCTTAGATCCCTGTCCAGTTGAGTTCTGAGTATCTCTGAGAATGGAGATGCCACAGCCTCCCTAGAGCAAACTGCTTCCACGTTTGACCAAGTTCAAAATCTTGCATTCTTGTCTAACTGAAAATTGCATTGCAACCTGTCTGTTGCCTCTTGCTGTCACTGAGAGTTCCACAGTGAATTTGACCTGGTGTTCATTTTAGTTTCCTTTTTATTCTTAGTATTTTGTGCTCTGCTAAGCAGTGACATCTGTTACAATGACAATTTTCATGTTGAGACATAAGGGAATGTGTTTCTTCACAGGATTCCATAGCAGGTTTAAGCACAGCTCTGACCTTTGTATACCCTCATGACTTACTCAGGTTGGTATCTGATAAATCAGTTGGTTTTCTCTGCATGAAGAGTGGAGTTTTTCCTTCCTGGATGTTTGTATTTCTTTGAGCATGAAAACAGAATATTTTAACTGTATATTAGTATTTCAATTATGAGACTTATAAACATCTTACACTAATGATTAATTATTTCTTAATTGAGAARAAATCAGATTTAGTCACAGAAAGAACTTTACTTGTRTCAGTTATCTGAAAAGGTGGTAAGCCGAAGTTTAAATTAGTAAGTAACCAGTTGAAAACTAATGAACCCTTTAGTTAAGGGACACATTCTGACAAAAGCACCCTGACTTCCCACAGCTGTTAAAAATGCTTAAAAGTAGAGATCTTGATAACCCTGTATTGGACTAGTGAAGTAGTATGAAATCTTAAGATACATCCATCTGTTACCACTGATAGTGTTTTGATACAACATACATTAAATATGATTTGGTTTCTTAGTAACTTTGAGCTGTTATTAAGACTTTAATTGAATGCCTTTAGAAAATTAGAGGAGTATTTGAGATGTACCTTCTGAGAGAAAAAGAACAAGGTTCCTTTTTTGAGTTATTTGATGTGTGTTTTTCACTTTGGGTGTACAGGATCACCAAGTCTATTTGGAACGTTTTCTGCCCATTCACGAACATAATGATCAGATTGAACCTGTATTCTTTCAATGACAGAGAAAAAAGTGGAAGCTAGGTGAGTTTTACTAGACAGCTATTAACACCTACCCTGTAAAATAATCTGACAGAATTAGGTTAATGTGACTATTTATGCTGCATGCATTGTTTCAGGAAATACTAATACTTTAAGACTGAGAAAGGTACGAAGATCAGGCTAGGAGGAATTCTTGGGTACGTAGTTATAAAATTCTGTAGCATTTTTATTCTGGAAATATTTGTGTTGCTTCTCAGAGGTTTCAGTCATCCTAATTTTCTTATTCAGCAGTTTTATGTATGTTTTTATAAAAATTTCAANAGAGGAGTATTTGAGATGTACCTTCTGAGAGAAAAAGAACAAGGTTCCTTTTTTGAGTTATTTGATGTGTGTTTTTCACTTTGGGTGTACAGGATCACCAAGTCTATTTGGAACGTTTTCTGCCCATTCACGAACATAATGATCAGATTGAACCTGTATTCTTTCAATGACAGAGAAAAAAGTGGAAGCTAGGTGAGTTTTACTAGACAGCTATTAACACCTACCCTGTAAAATAATCTGACAGAATTAGGTTAATGTGACTATTTATGCTGCATGCATTGTTTCAGGAAATACTAATACTTTAAGACTGAGAAAGGTACGAAGATCAGGCTAGGAGGAATTCTTGGGTACGTAGTTATAAAATTCTGTAGCATTTTTATTCTGGAAATATTTGTGTTGCTTCTCAGAGGTTTCAGTCATCCTAATTTTCTTATTCAGCARTTTTATGTATGTTTTTATAAAAATTTCAACAGCTTTTTCCAAGTTTTCACTTACATGTGAAGACAAAGATTGCACTTTTTCCCTTCTAAAGAAAGTCGATTTGTTGGTGGGATTDCATCAGTTGTCTGACCTCTTTCTCCCTCGTGGTTCTTGTGAAAAAATGGAGTTTCAGTAGCTCTCTTTGTGGAAGTTCAGCAGTGCTTGAAACTGCCGAGCTCTGTACAAAGTAACAAAGCACAGGCACAGGTGTAGCTGGGCCTTGCACTGTGTCAGAGTCCGTTCGAGATACCTCATTTGCCTCATAACTGTCAACAAAGGGTCTCAAGGACTGAGACCCCCAAACTGAGGTACTGGCCTGTACAAGGGGGGGAGAAAGGCTGCCAGGACTCGCAGGTGTGTTCACTGGACCAGAGATTGGAACAATGGACTGGGGCTCACCCAGTTTGTTCTGTTCCTGTGTGGGTCAAAACAACCCTATCCACAGTACTGCTTGCGCCACAAACCATGACCAGGTGCAGCTGGTTTTGGACAATGGCAGCCTTCCGGCCAAAATTACTCCCCCACCCTGGCAAAGAACCTCTCATTCTGAAGAAGACCTATAAACTATGCATTTTGGGACCCTATCTTCGTACGTACCTCACGGGAAGAAGACGCATCTATGGGCCTGATCGCCTCGAGGATTCCGGCTCTTCTCCGTGGTAGCTATGACCCCTTTTTCCCCTCTTTTCTCTCTCTTTCTCTCTCTTTTCCTTTTCTCTCCCACTATCGCATAACTGTGGATTGGCACTGAATAAAAGTGCATTGTTGATTTAAACTGGTTTTGTCCCTGTGCTGTGTCTTCTGCGCTCTGAGATCCCCCTAAAATGAACCTATTAGGACTCCGCAGACCCCCTGCGGACCCTAACACACTGCAAGGAATGACTCCTACCAAAGAGCATCTCCTCAGGTTCTCCCATAATTTTCCTCTGAAGCCCAAGTTACCTAAGATATTGATTATGAAAGCATTTGTTGAGGCTTACTTGTAGATTTGTAGAAGGCAGTAGGATTTTTTGGAGGGGGGGAGCGTGTTTATGATCTGAGAGAAAATATTACCATTCCTAGGAGTAAACTCAATTTTCTCTAGCACAATACTGTTTGGTCTTCTGGTAATTCTGCAGCTTATGATCTTGGACAAAGTAATCTTGGATGAAGTAATTTTTCTTCCCATGAAATGATAGTGGTTAATTCCCCAAAACAGCTTTGCARAAGTTAARTTAGCTACTCATTTTTYCTTACTGTGAAATAAATGCTTTTGAAACTGGAACCAGAAACATTCAGTATAGTTGTGTTTCTGTTACAGTTAATTACATATTATGAAGTTAATATTTCATTGAAGATACTTTCTTTTGAAGTAATATGCTGTCTAAAAGTATCATGCTCTTACTAGAGGAGAACATACAATCACACAAGTGCACTTAGGTTCTCAAGACTTGCATCAATAAAAGTAGTTTTTAATAAAAGTCAGTTACCTCACAGAAAGTCTGGGCAGATTCACAGGAGCTCAGTAATGATGACAGGCTGCCTTTGCTGCTATTGATTTGTTCTTGAATGTCTTCAAGCAGCATRCCAAGTCTGAATATTCCTCCTTCCTTCTAAATCCAATCACAAACCACAGTTACCTAAAACTCTCTCAACTGATCTATTATTTCTTACCATGATAACCATAGTGGACATCACAGTACATTTCCCACAGGAAGAAATAAAATGTCTGGAGTTGACAGAGTCCCTTTTAAATATTTGAATTAATCAAACAGACATCCCAATTACAAGCAGGATATATATAGCTGAAGGTGAATTTTGGCCAAACAACTTTACRTTTGCCACATTAAGATAATATTTTCACTTAAGGAAAACTCTAATGAATAAATGAAGTAAAAGCTTGTAAGACAGTCAAAGAAAATTTAYTGATGTACTACTTAGCATTTCTCTTCTGACCTCTCAGGATCAAACTCTCCAAGGTTGATAGGCTTGTCCTTGTAGTTCTGCAGCTGTAAGCTGTGGTGCTCTTCTCTAGCCTTTAAATAATTTCTTTCCAAGGCATCAGGGTATCTTTTCAGTTGATTTAATGCYTTTATCAATAAGAAATAATTCAATACAAAATGTCATGATAACTTAGCATAAGTAGCTCWTACTATGTCTTGCTATGTAAGCCAGATGTTATTTGCAGTGCTGTTGGTAAGAATTTTGGTACTTCTCTGAATTGAAACAGGACTGCATGTTGTATATTTACCTAATGCTCTGTGCTGCTCTATTATGTCCAAGTAAAATAATAAAAATTATTTCTAAACTAATGCCCTACATGTCAAAATGCCTAACTTACATGGCAACTTCAGGCCTTTTATTAATAGCTTTAAGTTGGAATTCTTAAAAGMTTTAAGAATTCATCCACCTACTRAACACCTTTATTTTTGCTTCCTCATCTCATACCTTTAGTCTGAATGCAGAAGAGTAAACATCCATTTGAGGTAAACATCAAGCATCTTGCTAGAAAATTATAAGTATGCAGCCATTTGAAGTGCATTTTAGATAGCTCAAAATACATAAATTAACTTACCAGATATTTGTCTTGTAAAAAGAGTGTTTCCTGGATCATATGCTTAGAGAAGTCTTCCACCTTCAAGACAAACTATAAGACTTGTATTATATTTAAACAAATTTGCCAAGTGAGTATGGAATTTGAGTATCAGTGCAAAGTATACATTGAAACAGAGCTCTTACTTTCTTAGTCAGTTGCTGCGTCTGATCCTTTAGTACTTGAGACATCTTTTCTCCTAGTGTTAGTTCTGGTAGTGAATCAGAAAGATTTAGACACTGTGCTGCTGCTGTCCCAGCTGCTGGTAGTGCTGATGCTGCTGTTCCAGGCTGCAGTCCTATGGAATACAAGGTAAGATTGATCAATTGCAATTTCAGCCCAAAGRTGTAATCAAATKACATTAGATAGTCATTTGCATAGTTACTGTAATTTTATTTACTTGCTTTAAGCAAACCACGTGTAGGTTGTACAGGATCAGGAGCATGTAATGTGGTGACATCAGGTGGTGTCCCAGTGTGTCCTGAGGAAATGGCAATGCTGGCATTTGCAAAGTCTGACTGAGGAAGTATCTGTTAAAATTAGAACCTTCATTATAGATACAATKTATAGAACACTTGGACCTGGACAAAAAACTTTTAACTCAAAATACAAAATATTAWTGAAATTTAATTTCATTAATTAATGTACTATTTAATTTTCAGAGTTGATAGTAAGATGTGTAAAGTGCCTCRTATAAATATACATTTACAATTAAATATACAATTAAAATACTTCTATGTTGTGAAAATAATAGAGGATTTGTATAAATGGGAAATAAAATATGAAGGTGACAAAACAGTTTTAGGGTATAGTCATAGTCCTAGAGGTAAAGAAGAATGTAAAACAGAAATGTATTTTGAGAGATTTACCTTAGGATTAAATGTCAGATGGTCAATATGATTCTGGATGTCAGCATGCTGTGTCAGTGTCTCATTTGCARCAAGGAAATAATAGGGAAAACTATTAAAATTTGTTGTATCTCAAGCAATTTACTAAGATGTAAATCTAGGAATGGGATTAAGAATCTGTAAAGATCAGTGAGTGAGCTCCATGTCAGGGCATGAAATTGAGCAGCAGTTATCTAATTACTAACAAGCTTTAAAATAAATTCGATACAGTAAGATAACTACTGTTGAAAAAAATCCTTCAGAAAGAACTGCCTTGCCAATAAATACCAGTCTCAGTACTTGAAGAGTGTTAGATGTGAAAAAAGGCAAAGATGTCTTAACATGTCTTAAAAATGTATTTGAAGTATTTTTTGTGAATTTAAACATTTAAATATAACACTAGAAATAACAATCTATAGTGGATTTCCTAATGATTTGATAGGCTGCTTTACTGTCTCAAACAATACTCCTGTGTTCAATACTGGAGTATTAAATAATACTCAGCCTTTAAATAATAGGTAATGACAGTTCTGTATAAAGTCAGTCCCATAGAATTTTTTTGTGAAAGCAGTTTTTGAGTCAAGTGATGTACTCACTGATACCTACAGAGTGCCTGAAGAGCTAGTCCAGTTATATTTTATGTGATACATAATATCTTCTTACAATAAACCACTCTTATCCAGTATGAAGAATTTCTTCAAGCATCCTACTTACCTGTAGCTGTCGCAGTAGTTCTGAAATACTCCTTTCTTCTTGATTCTCTACTTCAGCAGAACTGAAGTAATTCTTATGTTCCAAAATGTTGTTCTCAGTTACTGATTTACTTAGCAAAATAGGAAAGGGTTTTGCTGTCTGAGTTGAAGGAACTGAGGTAATATTGTCAGGTTTTTTTAGTACTTTAACTTCTGAAGCAACTTCAGAGAAGTCAGGAAGGCAGCAGTGAGCTTGCCCTTGGCAGTATTTGAGCTCACAAGGTTAAACTGTTCTCTTAAACAGGGCGCTCTCATCTTTCATGTTTTGAAAGGTGTGTGTATCTCCAGTCTCATTAATCAATTGTGAATATTCGTGTCTGCACCCACAATGACCAGAAGAAAAACAGGTTTCTTTGAAACAGATCTATTTTCATTAAATGAGTTTCCATTTTTGTCCTGAGCCTTTACTTCTTTGTGCTTTTCTAAGGGATATTCCTCGGAGCTCGTTGCCCATTGTTCATGTGCTAAAGAGCCTTTGATGTGTTCTGAAGGCTCAGGTTTGCTCTCAGTGTCATCGATACTGTCAGTAAAGGACACCTCTGGTATTGGCTCACATTCAATGAAGTGGCAGGTRCTTAGTAATTCTCCCCTAGACAAATGACGCAGGAGGACACTGGACATCTTGGAGGTAGTTACACGTTCCTTGCTCGCTGGTTTACTGGAACTACCAACAGGCAATTCCTTCTTAAAGGAAGCTTCATTTCCAGGCATTTCGATTGGAACTCCGGTTGTTCCTGTGGTGCCTCTGTGGTGACTGGAGAATTCTTCAGGCTGTAGAGGAGCTTCATAACTGGCTGCTGCCTTTATGTTTGTGTTATCTTCAGAACAGGATAAGTTTAAAATACCAGAAATACTTTTTGTACAACTACAGGCATTCAAATGATCCTACATCTCCTTTTTGTTTATTCTACATCTCCATCATAAACGAAGTAATCTTCTTCCTCCTCAGTTGCATCTGTGCTACAGCCTAATGCATCTGAAAATGAATTATTCATTTGGGCTTCCATCCAGTCTGGCAGTTTGCACTTTTTTGTAGTCTCCATATCCAGTTTATGTAGAATATCAATGCCATTGCTTTGCCAGTTGTGGACAGAGCTTTTATTATTGCATGGATCAAAATCTGTAAYGCATGATTAATAGTTATTTTATACTCAAATAGATATGACAATTATACCTAGTTATCGATATAATTAATATTTAATTATCTCACTAATGTAGCTTTTTCAGATCAATCGTACTGACGTGGATGCTTCCCTCTTTGCACTAGTGTAAGTCTGCATTAACTGTTGGAGGAAATAAGACAGAAATGACAAAGGCATCGGGAACAGCAGCTGCTGCCAGCTACCTGTCCTTGCTCATYTATCCCGCTGTAGTGGTAAAGACAAAAAAACTCGGTAACAGAGCCACGAGTGGTACTAGAGTTCTACCTCAGGCTGAAAAAACCCAAACAAATCCCCGAACCCCTTTCCCCCCTTTCTCTCACCACTCTAAAGCGTTTCTTTAGCTTATCCTCTAGAGAAAGATCACAATTTTTTCCCAATTTACTTCTCGTCCRCGTGTATCGGATAATTGGCAGCTCAGCTCAGCATCATAAAATGCAGTTTCACCTTAACTGCAGCCGCTCGAGGCGGCAGAGGCGAGCTTGCAGCCTCGCTTTCCTACGGGCACCGGTGCAGCAGCGCGGCCGTGCCGTCCTGTTGCAGCGCGCCCCTGGCCCGTGCGGATGATGCGGCCGTGCCGGCCGGTGGCGGCCGCGCCCCTGGGCCCGGGCGCGCGGGGCTGCGATTGGCGGCTTCGGGGAGCGGCTGCGCGCGGGCGGGCGGGGCCCGGCCCGCCGCCCCTCAGAGCGCCGCCGGCCCGGCACGCACAGCACCGCCCCTCAGAGCGCCGCCGGCCTGGGACGCAGGTGAGCGGTGCGCTGGGGGCGCGGCGGGGAGCGCTGGGTGCCACGACCGGGGTTCGCAAGGCGGCCCCGGCAGCTGCTGCGGCCCCGAGCGGCGCGGTGTGCTGGCGAATAAAGCCGCGGTGCGGCCCGGCCCGGGCAGTGCTGTGCGAGCCCCGTGCCGTGTGCCCGCAGCCGCCGAGCGCCCTTGGCCAACAAAGGCAGGAGGTGCCCGTGGCCGGCGCGGGTGGGTTGTGTGCCACCGTCGCCCTGGTCTCTGAAGGGAGCCGTACCAACAGGGCTGTGGACCGGGCGGCTTTGGGCACTCGTCCTAACGAGATGGAGAAATAAATAAAAGCGTAACGGCGGGAGTGAAATAGGCTGGTAATAGAACTGGAACCAAAGGATCCGCAAGCGTAACGCGAGGAGTGAGCTATTGTCTTGGTTTAGGGTAAATCTGGGAGGAAACTTCCCAAGTGGGGGTCTCTCTGGGAAGTAAGCTGGAACTGCTTCTCTCCCCTACTGGTTCGGGAAAAAACTTCTTTAGAGATGAGTGTTCAGTAAGCGTCACAGGGTGAGCAGGGTTGGTTGTGAGTGTCAGAGCGGCATTTTGCACACCAAATTCCTGTGGCGGTGCACTCGCGACAAATGTGACCTGTATTCCCACATCTGAAACACTTCATTCGTCTGCCCACAGCTGCATGACGGCTTACGGCTGCCGACGCCTGGAGAGGGGCAAGGGCTGCCAATACCTGACTTTGGGATGCTTTTGCCTGCTCTTGTAACCCTACCCCTAATTGTTTTATAGCCTCCACTAAAAATGCCTGCGAGCCATTTGGCATAGTGGCGGCTTTTTCTAATGCATCTGCTATAGTCCACTGAGCCCCAAGGCTATTTATTAAACTCCTTGTAGTTGAATTGCCATTTTGAAGTAGGCATTGCTTTAACAATGCTGCTCGCATGTGCTCTTGTACCCCTGCCTTCTCTATTGCTTCAGCTACCTTATCAACGAAAGCTCAAGCGTTTCGTCTCGCCCCTGCTTAATTCCCATGTACGCAGGCAGACCCCCTGGGTCCTTAACCTTATCTATCGCATTATGGACTAGCCTCATCTCTTCCCGACATTTATCCGGACCTAGTAATGCCTGTGCTTCAGTGTGTAGGTAGGGACCGAAGCCCATCAATTCTTCTACGGTCACTCTGTGTAAAGGATCCCCTGGGTGTCTGTTTATAGATATCGCATAGCTCACCTCAGCCTGCCAATGAGCATTGAACAACAACTGCTGATGTGGAGTAAAAATCAACTTTGCAATGCCCCTACAGTCTGCTGGAAGCAGCACCTGTRTGCTCCATATATAGTCTAACATCTGCTTCACAGGCTCACTAGTTACCCCAAACTGA
Organism: Alauda arvensis; assembly: GCA_902810485.1. NCBI lineage: Eukaryota > Metazoa > Chordata > Aves > Passeriformes > Alaudidae > Alauda > Alauda arvensis. The sequence continues at coordinate 39,545 of CADDXX010001073.1, read as the reverse complement.
CTGACTGTAGAGCGCAATTGGGACAACAACTTCCAATCTAATGCTGTAATTTGAGCTAACAAGCCTCCCCCCCCGGGCTGTACTTGGTAGGTCACAGGGCACGCCAGTTCTGCTGTGGTTGCAGTATCTGCTCGTCCCCCCGTTCCATAACTTATCCCCAAATTTTCGCCATTCTGATACTTCGTGTACTGTATGTGGATTCACAAAAAACCCTTTATCATACCCATATGTTAACAACCCAGGTAACTCTTTTTGAAAGTCAATCCCTTTAATCTGCCTCTTTTTTAAGAATTCAGTGAATAAATCATATGCTGCTTGCCTCTCCATGATTAAGTTTACCAGCGCTGTTGCAGCTCCCCAAGGTCTCAGCAGCACGTATCAGCTGGGCCCGCCTCTACGGTCACCCAGGGCGCGGAGCCGGGAGTTCTTCGCTCTTTCGCCGTCCCTCTGCTTGCAGGACCTGACCCCTCCGTCGCTCTGCTTGTGGTGCTAGAAGTCCATCACGTCGAGGGTCACCATTTGTTGCAGGATGCGGCRGGAGACAGACACCATCCGATGATGATCAGAAAGTCTCAGTTTATTACCAATCAGAAGGCTATATTTATATCATAGATAATGAAGCTAATACATATTGCAAAAGTGCAGCTCATCATTGGTTTAGCATTAAAGGTCAATCCCTCCTATTCCCAGCAAATTTCAGTTACATTGTGATTTCAGTTCTTTGCATTCTGTTGCTCTTTGTTTCTTTCTCTGAATCCTGTTATTGTATAGCACCTGTGCTCAAGGGCACGCTGTTCCTCACGTCCCTCATATCTGTTCTAGTTTCAACTCATCATGTCCTTTGCTTTTTAACCACTCATCAATTATGTTCTCCACATGAAGAAGCCAGGCATGGGGAGCAGACCCAGTAATTTTGGTTGGGTCTGTGATGAGGATATGTTGGCCAGTGTGGGTGTGTCTTTATCACCCTCCTAAGACTAGGAATGTGCTGTCTGGCCAGTAAGGAGGGAAGGAAGCAGGGTAGTTGTTGCCCCCCAGAGATGGTGGCATCAGTCAGATGAGGAGGACAGACATGTAATATAGCTCAGATATAGTGAAGCTATAAACACCTGGTGTAAAATGTACTGCTAAAAATGAGTGTAAGTGTACTGATATTTAAACAAACACAGATGATCTTGTTGCCTTAGGAGAGTTGACTTGAAACAGAGACTGGACAGAATTAGAGAATAAAACAAATATTTATTAGAAGGTTCCCAGGATACTCCGGGACATCTTAACTAGTTTTGACTGCCCCTCTAAAAACTTTAGCTCTCTCGCGAAAACCCCCGGCTACACCCCCTGTCTCCTTGGGTCTATTTGCATATTGAGTTTAATTGTCTAATTACAACTCCAGGTTGTGAAGTCTCATCCTTCTTGTTTTCTTCTTCAGTCTATCATTGTTGATGCTTTTGGGCTAGAAAGTTGTCCTTGGTTTTCGGCAGGAAAGGATTTGTTTTGTCTACTTACTACTTACTAGCACTTAATATGAAGCTTAAAACTACCCCTAAAACAGCATGGAATCTGAAAAACATAAAGGCTAAAACTAAAGGCATCAATCTGATGTACTTTTAAGTATAACTTTTTTTTTACTAAAGTTGGCTTTCTATTTTTTAAAAAAGCATTTTTTAAAATTATCCTGTTAATTACAATTAAAGTATAAATATACAAACAAATTACCACTGTCATAATTTTGTGATCTGTGGAGGTTGCCAGAGTACACACTTTTTACTTTGTGGTGTGTCCCTCTGTGGAAGAGAACTTCCAAATCCCTTGGGTTTGCTGAGCAGCAGGAGTGCTGGAGCAGCTGTAGGCTGGGTGGCTTAGGGCCATTGGGCTGTATGAGTTCCCTGAGCTGAGGCTGGACAGACTTCCTCACAGTGAGTACCTGCCCCGTGTGTGGGCTGCAGGGCGATTGTAACCTGTGGGTGTCACGCTTCATCATTGCAAAAATACACCCACACCCACTTGTTGATGCCAAATAATTCTAGTGATGAGCATGAAAGGGCAAAATGCTTGTTTAATTGGAAGAATGTAGATAGTCTGAGGGCTGCTGTCAAGGTAGAGTAGGATGGGAAGCATGAATCTTCATAGCTGGGACTTGAAAAACCAATGAGAGGAAAAGGCATGGGCTATATTGGCAATTAAATATACAGGTTTACATATTCTTCTGATGACAGCTTGAATCTGAGCTCTGTTCCTGTCTTTTTGACACCTCTGAAGTCTCTTGATGAAATACGCATTTCTGAATTACACAACTCTGTTTACTTGCAAAGGAAGGTAATATTAGTACTGAGGCATAAATATGTCACTGTCTCTACTAAAAATATATTTAAAAGTGGGTAAACTTCTGATTACAGGGTTTCTTTTCTGTTAATTTTTCCCAGCCAGCCTAAACATGTCCAATATTTACATGCTGGCTTCTGCAGTCCCTTTGAAGCAGAGTTTAGAGCTCACATTGCAGTGCTGCAGAATTTTTGAATAGGAAGCCAGTGTTAACACCCCTTGCCCTCCAAACTCCCATGCTCCCACCCCTTTTCTTTTGGGAGCAGGGAGGAGAAAAGCAAGTATAGTACTTAAACCTTTGGGCTTAAACCTGCTGTGCTTACAGTATTCTAGGTGGGACAATCTCCAGAATGGATGATCTCCAGATGGGATTGTGCCCACCAGTTCTGACTGCTGTGGGCCTCCAGCTGACGATCAGGGTTTCAGCAGCAGTGTTTACATGTAAAGCACTTCGTGATCTGTTCTGTATTATGCCTTTCATTCTGTAGTTTTCATCCTTAAATATTTTTGCCTGGAACTTCATGAGGCCAAAAAATACTAACAAGGGTAAATTCTTCAAAGTCTCCAAGAGAAGGGTGTTGTTTTTTGTTAAACCTCTTTGGCTTTCTCGCTTGCTTACAGGAGTTGCCATGTCTGTGTAGAAGGCTTTGGCTCTGCCTTTAAGTTCTTGAATGACGTTTCCGGCTTGGTAGGAGCAGTGTTATGCTTTTACATCAACTGCAAATGCTGATGAGTTATTAAGTATGAGACTTCAAGCCAAGCATCTTGTGTTCCCTTTGCAGAACCACAGCTGAACGGAGCTTAAAGGGCCACAGATGAAAGAAAGAACACGAACATTTCTGAAGGTGTGAGATGTGTCTGGCAGTGGCCTCCTTACCTCAGTAATAAAGAAGAGTTTTTCTACGGGAGCTTAGGATATCTTTACTCCAGCTTCTTAATCTACTAACTGGAATGGTGCTGTGACAACAATTCTCCATACTAAAGCACTTACCCTACTACAGAACAGTATTTCTTTTTCTACAGATAACGTAACCCAATGGCGGAGAAGAATGTTTTGATAAGCATGCGTGAAGATCGTTCCTTTCACGTGAGGTACAGGTAAGACTCTGCTCGTTGTGCTATAAGTGAATGAGTGCTGGTAATAATAGAAAGCTAAACAAGTTGAAACAAATAGCTTGAACTCTCTGCTGGTAGTGCTATTGTCATCCTTTCTTTGGAGGCCTTTTCCTCGCTGGCTAACAGCACTAAGGCAGTTACTTGTATTTGTAAGACAGCACATGCTATGGCTTGAAATGAATTCTTTCAGCATTCTGAGAATGTTTCGCTGCTGTTGGAGTGGTCTTCTCTTCCATTTCATAAAAGAGAAGTCCTTAATTTCATTTCATTTCATACAAGTTCAGTGTCCTGGTTAGCAGTGCAGCCAGCTGGAGAAGCTTTTTCATGGACAGTAAGGAGAAAAATTAGCAAATAAGCTGTAATTTACTGTTTTTTCTCTTTACTTTGCTAAAATCTTGATCCTGTGGCTTTGACCCTAAGTGTGTAAGCATGATAACTGAGTGCTGTTTCCTGAAGGGACCCATGCTTCCCCACGCTGGTGCTGATGCTCTTGGCCCTCCCCACACAATTGCAGAACATCCTTGCTCACTCTTTAATAAAAGCAGGAGCTGTTCAGGGTGCTATTATATAAGAAAATAGATGAAAAATGTGTCATGGCCAATTGGTTGGTTTAAACTGACAAGCTAAAAAAAACTTTTAAAAAAATTTGGCAAGCCCAGTCAGGGTGCAATGTCTTACTGCTTTATGCTGTATTACAGTACAGGTTTGAATGAGACCAATTAAAAATATCAATATATTAACGATCTTATTAAACTATTCTGCAAGAACCATAATCTGATTCACATTGTTTTTAAATGGTGGCAAAATACTTTAAATTTAAGAACATATTAAACTTTCCTACGACTTTGAGAATCTGCTGATTAATTCAGTATATTGACCAGGAATTTTATGATGATTTTAATGGCTGTAATTTGGAAATACTTTATTTTGTTGGAGCTTAAAATTTAGTGCAGGAAATAAATTACTGGAGAGGGAGTTACTAGTTTTTAAAACTATTTACTTGCAGGTATTATCCTAGGCTTGTTTGGCTGTGACTGCTCTTTCCTTCCTTCTGCCATTCCATTAGAACTGAATTCAAAGAAGTTGGAGCCCACTCCCAAGGAAAGGCTTTACCATGGGTCTGTTTCTGGCTGTGCAGGTGTTTCTTTCTCCCCATAGTAGTTGATCAGTATCACTTTAGCAGTTATAAAAATGCTTCCTGGTGGAAGGAGATTAATTTTTTATTTTTTTGTTATTTAGTGACTGGAAAGAAAATGCTAATATTACTTGATTTGTTACTTGACCTTTAGGGAGAATATTTGTAGAACTTGCTTCTTTTGGCCTGCTAAATTCATACACCAAAAACTTGTACCTGCTTTTATGTTGACTGGAGCAGAAGAAGACAGCATTGAGGTGTGTGGTTTCTCTGTGTGTGAGTTGTTAGTTTCTAACCTCACCAGGAAGCAGAGCTGCAGCGGAGCTGAGGTGGAGCTATTTGCCGTGGTCCCTGTGGAAGCTTCTGCTCTTGTGTAGAAGCCAAGAGTTGAGGGCAGGAGTCAGGGATGGTATGTCAGCTTTATCACAGGGTACTGTGGCATTAGTGATGTATGCATCTGAATTAAAGAGATGTCATGGGGATTGTGTTGTCTCTAGGTGTGTTATTTGTACCAACATGTTTTGTGGCAAATTGATGACAACTGTACTCCCCCTCAAAAGCAAAAAGGCCTCTTAGTGGGAGTTGAACTGAGTAAAACTAAATTGTGTTTAGAGATTGCAGTAATCAGTGAGTCTGACTGCTTCCTCCCATTGCCTTAATTCTTACCACTTTTCTTGTCCTTATTGTAAGATGAGAACAGCTGAAGGGAGGGAGGCAAAAACAAGGAGGTAATATATTTATATTTATTTATTATATGTTAGATTTATATTYTTAGACATAATAAAGGTTTAAAATAGAATGTGAAAAAGGTCAGAGAAGAACAAGAACGGGGGAGGGAAGAAGAAAAGAAAAACAACTGGGGAGCCAGGCAGGAGGAAAAGCTTTGAGGGCCAGATAAGGATGAGGTAGTTTTACAAATGAGAAATTATTCAGGAGATTGCAGGCAGCTATAGACAGCATAACAAAATGAAGCCCTGTGTGAGCATTTCCCAGCAATATCTGAGAGAACCTTATCCTGTTCAGCAGGAACAGAATTGCATTACAAGTGCACAGATAAATGGGGCTTGTTCTCTTCTCCTCTCTGCAGATTCAATGTATCTCTTGTTTGGCCACTGGCTGTAGAGTAAATAATTCATTCAGCCCAGGGAACAGAGAAAAGTAATGTCATATTCTCCTTGTAACTATTTAATGACTTCATAAAACATTGATAACCTTGGCCCTGTCTAGTCTGTCAAAGTGCTGGTGAACCATTAGTAGTGACAGGTGGGGAACATCTATGTAAATCCTAAAAAACCCACCAAAACAAAACAAAGTGTTCAGAGTCCTCTGTATAAGAGTCCTTTAAGTAGCAGAGGGGAGGAAAAAAATACAAACCAAAACCAAACCTCGTCTGAATCCAGTTTTAGTACTTGATTGAAAAGCCTAGAAAACTTTTAAAATAACTGAGTGATTTCATAGCTCTTATATAACCTGAATAAAATAGTGAGTGCAGGCAACTGTGGAAATAAATATTTCATTTCCTCTGTTCTATTTTGGTATAGCTTATTTAGATTTTGAACTGGTAGGTCAAAAAGAACAGATCCAAGTGTAATAAAAGCTTTAATTTGCTGTACAGATTCTAGCAACCTGTTAACACACCCTCTCTAGAGTTGTGTAATTTTTGCATTTTTTTTAACTCAAACAAGTATTAATTCCCATTTTCATTTACTTCCTGTAATTCTGGTTTAAATTTAAACACTCTGTAACAACAGCTGATTTTCATCAGTCTGAGAAGCTGTTTGCTTCTCAGTTGTGTTCTGTATGAAAGTTCTGTATGAAAGATCCCACATCTTTCATTTTTATAAGTTACACTAAATCTAGGGTTGCAAAGTCAAATGATTGTATTTCAAATTCCCTGATGAAATGGTAATGCTGCCTTGGCATTTGGCATTTTTGGTGTAGTGTGAAATTAGATGAATGCAGTCTCTTGGGGGAGCTACCACAGTGCAGCACTCTCTGATATTGCCCTTGTACCTTTTTTAGCTGCCTTTTCTTCACTGATGATGTGGCTGATGCATCACAGTTAAAAATATTTTTTAATGGAATAAATTCACTTACAGAAGCAGAGCTGAGTGTAGCATTTTTACTGTTACATCACACACAATTTTTGCTGAAAGTTCTCTTTTTAGCCATTCAAACTAAACATCCAAGAGGGTGGCTGTGTAATGATCCAAATCTCTGCACTGAGAAGCACCATAGTTTGTAGCTGTCCCTCTAATTGGACATGTCAGTTAACATGAGGTGCCCGGAGAGAACCTCTTTGGATAGGATTAAGATTACCCAATGAAGTGTTCTAAGTCTTAAACCTTCAGTTGCTGATGGTGTCCTCATTTCTGCCTTGCACTTAATAATTTCTGCCTTCAACCCATGCACGATGTCATGAGAGCCAGGTGGTGTCTAGTAGATAATAGGAATGCTTTTTGCTTCTCTGAGAAGAATTTCCAAACCTAGAAATACTGCATGTGTTATGGATATCCAACCTGAGAAGTTGGGCTTGGCAAGAACTTCATGCTGGAGTTCTCTTTTGCTGTCAGCATCTTTAGCAAGTACCAAGCAGAGAGTGCTTTTGGTTGCACAAGTGAAACATGTCATTCATCTCGCTGTGCTTCAGCTGTGACATGTCGAATACCAGCAGGTATGGCAGTATTTATGTTTTGTATTGTACTTGTGATCCCAGTTCTTCTAGTTCCTTTGGAAGTCMTTAGAGTTTTCAAAAATGTTTCCTTCCTGTTCAGATTTGAGTAGAAGTTTGTATAATCAGGTTTGTTTCCAGTTTTATAGAATAAAGAAATGTAAATATTGCAGGTATGTTCAAAACCTCATCATTATGTCAAGTCAAAACATGTGTCTTCAGGTGTTTCCTCTAAAATAACTTCTGCAAAAGCCAGCATTTGATTGTCCACTTTTTGGCAATATTAGCACATACTTTTTCAGCAATTACAGAATGTCTCTTACAGGGTTTTCATTTGGAAAAAATCTTAAAAAAAAAAAAAACCTGACATTTTTGCTAGCTTTTTAAAATGCACGTATTCTGAAAAGGCTGGAGAACCATATTGCTTCAAGATTGAGACCTGGAGCTGTTGTCTTTCTCACCTTTCTGTCCCCTGCCTCCCTCACATCTCAGAACTGGAAAGCAGGAAACATCTGGATAAAATTGTTAACACTGAAATGTTACATTTTGTATACTCCTGAACTCACAGGGGCAAAAATGCACATGAATGGTTCTTGCCACTGTAGTTTTCTATCAGCTTCTTTGTTCATGTTTAAGATGTAATATTCTACAAATTCATTCCTTATTGCAGTATTTTGTGCCTGTATAATTACACAATGACATGATCATAATAATAAGAAGTATTCCTGTGAGTTCTGGAATAATGGTGTATCAGTGAAGTAACTTGAATTGACATACATTTTGTCATTAATTGAATATAGATACTTTTTCTTACACTGAGAATTTACATAGCAGTGCTAGTATAAGAACTGAAGTGCCAAGGAATACTGAATTACATAGGAAGCAGCTTGGGGAAAATTAGTCAGTCTTTGATACACAGAATATTCTAATTTAATTTTTTGCCTGTGAATGATTTTGCAGGTTACTATGGCATCATCATAAAAATTTGAAGTGCTTTCATTTGTCAGAGTCTGCATTTGTTCAGCTTGATTTCTAAGTAACTTTTCTGAAATTGTCTAGATGGTGAAAACTGTATTTTAATCCTTTGGGTGCTGCCTATGGAAAAAGCAGAGTTTGGGTTTCCTCTCTGAGACTGAAAAAAATAAGAAATTGTAGCTGTTCAAATGTTATTTTGCTCATCACCATCGAAGTTGTAATTTCCATTTCAGCCTTAGTTTCTGTAAAACTCTGAAGCAGAGCTCATTGGTTGTAGTGTGGTGCTGGCTGATTCCCTCAGGGTAAAGTAAAGCCCTGTCAGAGCTCAGGTGCTGGCCAGAGTGTGGCACTTGGGGTGACTGTTGGCCTTTCTTGTCCGGGGCAGGACAGAGGTTTTGTGCCTGGAGCTGGCCCTGGAAGGCGAGCGCCTGTGCAAGGCCGGGGACTACCGTGCGGGAGTGTCCTTCTTTGAGGCGGCCATGGAGGCGGGCATGGAGGATTTGTGCATCCTGAACGCTATCTACAGCCGGCTGAGCAATGCCTATTTTTACCTGCAGGAAAAGGCCCTGGAGTACCACTACCACTCCTTAACTCTTGCAAGGTAATTGTTCTCCTTGTCATCCCATTCTGGTGGATATAAGCACTGCCTGGTCACTGTCCTGCCAAACCCTGCTATTAATACTGGCTAATGAGTGAGCCTGGTGGTGGCACAGGGCTGGGGACCTGGCAGGTCACTTGGGTGCCCTCTAACCTGGCAGCTAATACTTGGTGTAGCACCATAATCYTAGACCTGACTAGGCCTCACCAGGTTTCTGGATAATTAAGTGGCTGCTTTAAATCCACCCTTTCTTTACCCCTTTTGTGTTTCTCAAACTCAGTGCTTCTAATGCTCTATATTGTTAAGCTGCTCTCTTGTTTATTAGACAGAACTCTTTAATGTTTACCTGTGTAAAACTCACAATGTAATACTGTGAAATTGAAACCCTTTCATATGCTAGGTATGTATCTGAGTCTTACTGTTTTGTATAGATTCAATAAAAGACACAGGCATATAATCTACTTAACTTCAATTTAGGCATAAATCTGTTCTTCTCCCTGCCTTACCCTGCTCCTGTGCAGTGACCTTGGGGCACTTGTTTTGTTGTGTTATCCCCCAAGTGTGACAGCCTGAGTGGTTCAGTGGCAGTCCCTCACCTTAGTCTCATTTAGAATTTAAAAATGAAGTAGTGCCATGAGCTACAGAGGAGACTGTAAGTCTTAAACCTTACAGCAAAGTGTCTTGTTAAGTAGAAGGAGACTTTTACTTAAAAGGAGATGGGCAAGTAAAACACAAACACAGTTAAACCTCTCTTTCTAATGCCAGGACTGTCTTTCTAAATAATCTTTAAGAATTTTCTCTCTATTCTCTTCCTAAAAAATGTGGATTTTAAAAAAAATGTTAAGCAGATGATCAGTACCATGAAAACCAGCAGTTGTCCAGACTGCGCTGACAGAAGGAGATGTCCGTAACCACAGACTGAACAAGGTTTGAGTGTGTTCCAGATATAAAATTAACTCAACGCATACACATTTACATGGTTGTGGTCTCTTTTCATAAATTCATGTAATTCTCTACCATATATTGACCATTTGCTTGGTTTTGATTATACACTGTTTTCTGGGTACTTCATTTCTGCAATTTTAGGACAATTGGAGATCTACTGGGAGAAGCTAAAGCTAGTGAGAACCTGGGCAACACCTTAAAGGCACTTGGGAATTTTGAAGAAGCTATTGTTTTCTGTCAGAGACATCTGGATATTTCCAGAGAACTTAATGATAAGGTAAGAATTGTGCAGGAATCTGGATGTGAAGTGCTAATACACATTCCTGAACCCTGTGGTACTGGTAAAGGAGTGTGCATCTTTCACAGGGAAATAATGAATATGCAATGATTTCTTCTAGGCAGGAAGAATCTGTTAATTGGAATACAGTTGTTTGTACCTGGAAGACCTTAGGTCCAGGTTAAACATTACCCTATTTCATGGCAGTTTTGTTTGTTTTTAATTTTTAATGGTAATTGACCTCAAGAATGTGTATCTCGCTCTTCAAAAAGAAGTATGCAAAACAATTGGATTGAGGGATGTGATGGGTAGGTGATAACATGTTCAGAATGGGCAGAGTGTGTACTGACAACTAGTTAAGGAAGTTTTTTCTCATCTGTGGATTGCACAAATAGTTCTTGTGACAGAAGACTTTGAAGCATGAAATTTTAATGCCTTCTTTTACTTCTGGTTCAGGTTGRAGAAGCAAGAGSACTGTATAATCTGGGAAATGTATATCACTCTAAAGGAAAAAATGTAGCTAATGCTGGGACTCATGATCCAGGGGAACTTCCAGATGAWGTGAAAAATGCTTTACAAAAAGCTGCAAAGTATTATGAGTAAGTAGTGGCTTTAAATGTTGGGGGCTGGGAGGAAAGGATCATGTAGTTCATTAGAATGTGGGAGATTTGCAGTGGCATGAGCTGCTTCTCTGCAGAACTGAGGYASCTGTCAGTKTGGTCTGCTCAACAGGACAGTGCACTGGTTKTTATCATGCCCTCACTTGTGCTGTACCTGACAAGCCTTAGTTAGAAACCAGCAGARCTCTTCAAAGCAGGCTGAGACAAMAGCACCTTGTTACACCTGTGTGYSTATAGGGGAGCRCACTGGCTTSAGTGAGAATGCAGGGGAGTTTGGTATCTCACAGGAAGTATTTCCTACTCAGATTCATGGTTATCTAAAGGCCATTAGCATAGGCCAAAGTAGAATACCTCTACCTTGTCCTTTATATAAGAATTTTTAAAATTGTTATTTAAATATAATAAGCTCAAAACCTTTTAAAAGCCCAAACCTTTTAAAAGTCACTGTTCTCCTTCTCACTTTCCCCCAAAACAGGGAAAACCTGTCAATAGTAACAGAGCTGGGTGACAGAGCAGCACAAGGGCATGCCTTTGGAAATCTGGGAAACACACACTATCTTCTGGGCAACTTYAGGAGTGCAGTTTTAGCCCATGAACAGGTACAACAACAATGTGCTAGTAATGAATTCTGTTCTAGCAGAGAACCAGGTTGCTCCTGACCTTTAGTACATGTATTTTGTTGATCCTGTTGCAAGCTTTTAAATCTTAATTGCACAAACTTCAAGTTTGACTGTTCTTATCAAGCATTGTTGACCTAAAGAATGCAATTTTTTCATGCATTTCTGCATGCAAATGTATGTTACAAAGTGTAAAGTGGAGTAACTAATGCAGTTATTTCACATTTTTAAGCAYCTCCGAATTGCAAAAGAAATTGGTGATAGATCAGCAGAAAAAAGAGCATACATCAACCTTGGAAATGCCTACATATTCCTGGGGGAATTTGAAACTGCTGTTCAATACTACATGTGAGTGACTGCTGATAAACACAATTTATACCTCTTGTACAGTCTGCTTCTGTTGTGTCTGATACTGTAGCTCACTGTGGAACAGCCATCTCTTCAACATATACTTTGGGAGAATTTCCATTTGTTTAGCAAGGAAATTTTTCCTTTGTTTAAGTATTCTGGTTCTTTTAAGGGAGGGGTAGCATTAATGCTTTTATTTTTTTAGCTCTTTGGCTACTTTAAATCGATTCTTTCCAGTAGTGTGGACAGACATCTTTCCACTGCTAGGCATTCATTCCCATTATTCTAGAAGCAGGCATTAGCTCTTGGTGAGTTCTGGAATGGTGTGAGTAGCTTTCCTACCCTGAGATGGGTGGCTGCCTCAGGTGTGCTCAGCTGAGAGAGCTGGTGCACAGCAACATCAATTTACATCTTTAAATCTGTATTTTCAAGCCAGACTTGTCTTGATCTCTGCACCGCAAGCAGTGGCTGCTGTACCTGGGAAAGGAAAAGCTTGGCAAAGATACAGTAGAGGTGTTATTAGCATCTGACTGGGATTTCAGAGCACACCTGTTCTTAGGGACAGAAGTCTCAGTACTGAGCAGATCCCTCTGAACACTCCAGTTCTTGCCCAGCAGGGCTGGGCTGGCATGGTGAGCATAGGCCTGTCCTGCCATGCTGATGGGAAAGTGAGTACTGTAACACTGGTATTAAACAGTGCAACCTGCCAGGGAAACTCCTGCACATTATTAATGAAGCAGTAAATTAAAAGATGCTGTTTGAGGAATTAGCCTGCTCTCTAATAAAGTTAGGTGGAAGTAGGTTGCAGTGGAGGGGAGTGGAAGACTTTACAAGTGTGAGATTGTGAGAGTTTACAAGATTGAAATTTATTAGCTGATAATTTGCTAGCCTGCTGCCCTACTTTGTTTAAGTTGTGTAACTGATTTTCAGTTGTGCATGTGCACTTCTGAAAGCTTTTCCTTGCAGTGGTTTCTGGGGTTTCTGAGGTGACTGAGCCTCTGTTGCAGGAGGACACTGCTGCTGGSTTGGCAGCTGAAGGACAGAGCTGTGGAAGCACAGGCCTGCTACAGCCTGGGGTGCACCTACACTCTGCTCCAGGACTATGAGAAAGCAATTTATTATCATATGAAAYACCTTGTTTTTGCTCAGAAACTACATGACAGGTAAGCGCTAAGAGATTGTTTAATGTATGTGTGACATTCAGAGCAAATCCTGGTACCTTTAGCTGTCAGTGTTCCCCCTGTGACAGCTGCATTAATGTGAATTCCCTCAATGCTGGAATTTGGTTTTCATATGGAAAACAAAAATTACTCACAATGGTATTTCAGCTAATGAGTCTGAAAGAAAAATTGATGAATGACTGTTTCTACATCCTCTCCTGTCAGCACATCTGTGTAAATTAAGGAAAAGCAGATCTGTCTTTCATGAGTTCATTATAGTAATTTACCCTACTTTCATAAGAATCTGTCTTCTACTTGTCCACAAGTTAATAATATAGGAAGGGATGGGGGAAGGAGAACAATACAGCAGCAAGTCTGATTTGAGGTCTTTTTCATAGTGTCAGTTGCAGCCATAATTTTTTGCAACATTCAAATGTACCTCTTCTTAAGTCAGTAAGAAATGGAGGACTAAAAAGCTATGCAAAGGGAGGAAAACCAGTTAGGTTATACAGTGTTCCATGCTTACAAAACTGACTTGTTTGCTGTGAGCTTAAAAATGAAAAAAATTGGATTAAATTAGTTCCTATTTATTTATAATCAGATCACACTCCTTTAAATACAATATTTAATGTGCTGGTGTTAGAATGGTCTATGATGATTGGCTTTTTTTGGCAATCCAGCAAATAACTTTGGCAGTGCTGTGCAAATGTGACCTCTGGTGTTCAGCAGGTAGAGGTGTAATTACAAATGTGTGTTATTTCCAGAATTGGGGAAGGAAGAGCGTGTTGGAGCTTAGGGAATGCTTACACTGCTCTGGGAAACCATGACCAAGCCATCCACTTCACAGAAAGGCACCTGGAGATTTCCAGAGAGGTATGATTTCCATGCTCCCGCTATGCTGGCTGTTGGGTTTTGCTCTCACTGACACAGGTTTTATGTAAGGTATGTTCATGTATCTGATTTGGAGTAATGGAATGCATTTTGAATGATTCCAGAGACAGCTGATTCTATGTTATTTCAGCTGCCCTCTCACCGCAGTCAGCTCCTTAATTCTGCTGTCACCACTCACAATGTCATCACTGACTCCAAGTTAGTAGCCTAGCACTGACTGTTTTAGGCTTTGTTATTGCCTGTTAGTTGTTACTCTTTAAAAAGATGTTCTCAATCTTCAACCAGGAAAACTTGTTCAGCCTTTTTCTCTTAGAAAAAGGGGACAAGGATTGCTTTACACTTACACGTGTGACTGTTTGTTAAGGTAATACAGCTGCTTATTTTATTTGCTTGAAGGTAGGAGACAGAAATGGAGAACTCACTGCCAGACTTAATGTCTCAGATCTTCAAATGGTTCTTGGATTAAGCCACAGCACAAACAACTCCATGATGGCAGAAAGCCATGCAGTGGAAAACAGTCTGAATGGTACGTGCCTCTTACTGCAATACTTTCCCAAAAGAGAACTTCAGAAAGAATCTCTTGTTTGAGTTCTGTACTGGCCAATGTTGAGTATGCAAGCTGGCTTGGTTTTCTCCCCAGCAGCTAAAAAAGGTTCTTGCAGTATTGGACCCCTTCAGCACCTCCTTTTCTGGAGGATTTCTATTGTGAATCACAAGTTACTGCTTAGTTTCTTCATGTGTTCTAATTGTGGCTGTRTCTTGGATCTTGGGTGAGTACAACCACAGCTTTACAAGTGACACCATAAATTTTAATAATACAAAGCTGAATTTGTCTTTTGAAGGTGGCAGACCAAGAGGACGCTGTAACAACATGGAGAACATGGAGCTTAGAAAATCAACACCAGAAAAGGTTGGYACTTTGCTTCTTTCTGTTCTGCTGCTGAGATTGTAAGTGAAACATTTCTGAGGATGTGCTGATGTGCCTTTTGCCTCCCTTTTTTAATGTAGTTGATCACAGGAGCTCCATAACAGCAGGTCTAACAATACTAACAGATAATACTTTTGTCATGTCGGTAACAGTGTGTGACAGTTAATGGCTGTGATGRCTTGTGGGAAGCTTGCTTTATTCTCTGCACAGGTGAGAAAGAGGGGTTCTGTAATGAGCATCAAAGGAATTCTTTCATCTCTTTTTCGAGATGGGTTGAGGTTGCAGCATGAAAGTAATTCAGAATAAAATTCCTAAGCTTTAGCTTAGCTCTTCTGAACACTTTTTCTTTGGTTATTTTATAAACACTTAAAATGCATGCTGTGTTTTTCACTTGGAGATTGCAACCAACCTGCAAACCATCAGAAGCTTCAACCTCCATCTTGGGTAAGGGTGCTATTTCAGAAATGTTACAGCTGAGTCGCAGGCTGAACAACTTCTCCCCAAGCTCAGAAATCTCCTGGCAATGGGAGTTCCTGATTAAAGTGCTTGTTGTCAGTCTGTGAGGGATTTCCTTTACATTCTGCCTTTCAACATTGGGCAGTTCTGCATAAATTACTCCAGTGGCAAACTGTCTTGGTTTGAAAGACAGGTATCTGCTAGGGGAAAAGCCGGTGCTCCCCTTGCAATGGAGACTGCASACCCCCTCCCACCAAATTATTATAAATTTGAAATTAAAGGGCTCTCAGGCAAAGATGTGGGACTGGGAATAACAGGTTTTTACTATTATATATATATAGCTAACAAAAACAGGCAAACTAACAAACAAAACAACTACAGCATGAATAATAAGACAGACCCAGGAAACCTTGGGAGACCACAAATCCCAGGGTAGTCCGACCTCTGGCTCTGAGGCACCAAGCTGTAAGATCCTGGGCTGGTGATGAAGCAGATGAGTAGTCCTGCAGCGGTGGTTGGAACAGCGAGATGTCCTGGCTGAGCAGAAGGTTTGAGGTCAGYGTAGGCAAGAAGCCACAAAAGCGGCGGCGGGGGGGGCAGGGTCGGGCCCACTCCAGTGGGACAGGAGGAGAGCTCAGAAAATCCCCGGGCACACGGGCAGATGGAAGGTTTTCCCAGGAACAGAGCCGATGGTGACAAAATGAAAAAAAAAAACTTCTCTCCCAGCGAGCGAAGAGTGTCCTCTCTCCTCCAGTGCCAGGCAGAGAGTGCCCAGCCCCCAGTTCCTCTGTCCCTTCAGGTCCTTCCCTCCCCGGCCTCTTTTGTCTCTGTTAAGTACCGATAATCACACCTTTAACTRTCAGTGTAAAGACAGTGATAATCATCAGTGTCTCAGCAACTCTAGGGAAAAAATTCCAAGGGCAAAACAAAACAAAACAAAACCAAATCTAATCCCCAACACAAACTAAAATTGCCATTTTTCCCTCCACACTGGAATGTCTAATTCCAGTCTCTTCAAGTGAGGCAAATGCTGTCGTGTTAATCAGCAAAATCTCAAAGCATGTGTACAGTCAGTACAGCTGAAGTCAGCACTGGTGCTCAAGAGCCTCTCTGGGTACTGCTTTAGAAACACTAAATTTAGTTTACACCCTATTTAGTCTAGGGTAAGGCCTCTGCAGGGAACCTTGTAAGCTTTTGGCCACTATCAGCTGGGTTTTCTTACTCTGACCCTTTTTTATCTGGGAGCTCTTTTAAAATATGTATCCTCTTAACAGCTGTGCCCTAAATATGCTGGAATGCATCCTGTAGATTTCTGGCATTAATTTACTATTGCAGTCTGGAGCTTACGAAGGGCTTTTTTCAAGGTACTTGTTTAATAGAGTAACTTCTATGAATCTGATACATAGAACAACCTCTGGCCTGAGCATCAGGGTTGGATTGTATAGGATGGCATCTTCTGAGAGTCTGTGTGCTGGTGTTCAGTAAAAGCTTGAAAAGGGAAATCCACTGGGTAGGGCAGTGTTGCTGGAAGATTTGTGACTGTGTTTGTGATTTCTGATGTTGAATCAGGAAAAAAACTGGGTTGTTTTTATTCAGTTACAAGAGTCTGTCAGTTGTGGATAATTCTGTTTATTTTAGAGGAAGTTTTAGGGAAAATCTTTCAGGTTGATAAAGTTATCCATTCTGTTGTTCAGTGAAAGGAGATGGTCATTCCTGTTTTTTCTTGTGCTGACATTTGTCTCCCTCTTTCTTTTCAGTCTTTATTAGGAAGTTTGTAATATCAAAACTTGAGGGAAGACTGGTTGAGTAGCTGCATTTGTATAAGGATTTCTTTTGCTCTAACACTTCATTGTAATATGGGGTGTGTTTTTAAATATTTTTTTTCTTTCCAATTTTAAAATGCCAGGTGGGAAATGTCAGCTGTGCCTGCAGTTCAGCACTTACATTACCTGCCTTTCCTGCACTGCAGTCAGCAAGGACAATTTCAGTGTGTTTAATTAAATCACTCTCTGATCATGTTTTAATCCATYAGGTATTAAAGCACAGTTCAGTTCTCAGACTGAGCAGTAACAGCACTAACCTGCTAACAGCAGCTCAGGAATCCTAACCACATCCTTGTGGCTGCATGAACCAAACACTGTAAAGCTGCCTCATTTTGGGGAGGAAAAGCAGCAGCAAGTAAGAGGTGCTGGTAAATGAGATCAGAAGGCTTAATTTCCTGACTCTTGTTTTCTTAGGTTCCAAAACGGAAGATTCTCGCTAAACTGAAACGACTGGTTGCCAGAAGTTCAGCAAAACTTCATTTTCCAAATCTACAAAAACGCAAAAAGTATAAAATCAGCACCACCTGGGAAGTTTTGCAGGATGCCAGTATTTCCATTGATCACCAACTGCCAGACTCTCAGCGGGTAGGTGTGGGGAGCTGTGCAGATCGTGGCCTTTACTCATCTTTGTGGTCAGAATTGTGGAAAACACCTTCCTGCAGCTCTCCTCTTCATTTAACACTGTGGCTCTAAACTGATGCAGAATCTGTCACTCTACAGCTCTCTCAGGGGTGGTGCCAGCTTTAAGATTTTCTTACTACTGAAACATTTTATTCATGGTGGATTTTTTTAAGTTAGAGCTCAACTTGCTAAAAAAGTTTATTTCTACGTCTCTTCTAGATCCCACTTCTCCAAACTTAACAAAGTCTATTTTTCTTTGATTTTTTTGGACATACTTTTTAGGTTATTCCACTCTCTTGAGAGAAGTCAGTTCAAAATAAAAGAACTGAGTCATTTGGTCACAGACCTGAGGAGACAKTGGCAACTGTTCATTGCTGCTCTTGTTTCTTTTTCCTCTCATGGGGCATTTGAGGTTTTGTTGGATAATGGCTGAGGAGGAGTAACTCCCATTGTACCATGATCAGAGCATTGTTTCTTTCCATGTCAGAGAATGAAACATTTCTGATAGATTTCACTCTCCAAACTGCTGCCCCAGCACTCCATCTCCTCCTATGATAGATCTCTGGCTATAAAAATGGTTGACTAAAAAAATTCATTTAATAAATTTCAGCTATGTAAATATCAGACATACTGCTGGACTGAAACTCTGATGCAGTTGTCCCAGCTGTAGGCACTCTAAGGTCAAGTATCCTAATGTTGGGATGCAGCTTAGGCTGGGTAAATAATTTCCTTATAGGGAAATATGTTTTAACTTTACTTTAAAACAAAAAAGGAAACAGCCCTAGAAAGTTCTCTGTTCCCCAAGTTACCATTGGCTCTGGGCCAGGAGAGAGGTCCTGATGGGTCTGTCTGCCTGTCCCTCAGCTTTGTGGTTCATGWTCATTGGGCAGTTAGCCAGGGAATCACCTGGATCGTTAGATACTTAAGGGTGATCACGAGGCTTCTATGGGGCATTTTCAGGATGCTGTAGCGGGTGTATGGGTGCAGTCCCTACACTGTGCATGGGTTTGTTCTTTGTATTATTTTCACCATTTATTAAAACCTTTTTGAGTTATGAGGCATTCTCGATCATGCCGTCTCACTCTTATTTTTAAGCCATTTCTGGGAGGTGCAGGCCACCCCTCAGAGGTATTGAACCCTCGGAGAGCTAAGTCGACCTGGCTGTCTGAGAAATTCAATACCCTAAATCTTCTCCTTTTCAGAAAAGCAGTCATGCGCCCATGGCCGACAAAGGGTTCTTTGGTCTCCTCAGTCAGCTCCGGAGTAATCAGATGGATGATCAGACGTGCTGCTTCCAGGAGAACAGACTCCCAGCTGCGGCAGTGGCAACGTCCTCTACTCCACCTAAAAGACTGATAAAATGTAATTTTTTTAAAGTTGTATCTGTTTTTGACTTGACTTTTGCCAAATACTATTTTCCAAGTGTATTTGCATGCAAGCCTCAGCAGAGCAGTGGACTCAGTCCTAGGCTAACATGAACGTGTTCTGTGTGTCCCGGGCAGCCTTTTCCACGTCGGTGGTGTCCCCACAGACGGAGGAGTTCCTGGAGCTGCTGGCCAGCTCACAGAGCCGGCGCCTGGATGACCAGCGTGCCAGCGCCACAAACCTGCCCGGCCTCGTGGCCAGCACCAACACTGACCAGGACGATGACTGCTTYGAAATCCCAATTAAATGCCAGGTAAGTGATTAACAACTTCTCAGCTTCTGCCTCTGGGGACTTCACTGTGCCTCCTGCTACTGAGTTCCTGCGGGGCAGCCACTGTGTTTATCATGGGCTCTAAGATACACATTGATCTGGCAGGTAAGGAAGAATGTAAGATAACAAAATATTAGGGTTGGGGTTTTTTTAATTATCCAGTGTCTAGTAAGTGTAAGTTTAGTATTTAAACCACAGTAACTATTCAAAGTAAGAAAATGCTTAGAAATGGAAGAAAAACAAGTGAGGCTATTACAAGGACTATGGTTTTAAGTTGCTAAGGAGGGCACCTGAGACACCACCAATCCTAATTTATCAACTGAAAGAATTCAGTATCCAGGTTTTGGTGGTAACAGTGGTCATCATGCCCATAAGGTTAAGTTTAAATGATAGTTTATAGCACTAAACAAGTGAGGTGACTGATCTGCAATTAGAGCATGTGCATATACCAATTAGACCAAAAAGAATTTAAAAGACTTGGTGGTTTGTCTGATGGATTGATAAGCAGCCCAAACTACAGAATTCAGATGCTGAGTTCTCCAAAACTCTCAGCTGGGTGAGAAAGGAATTGAGTCTACAGTGACAGTGTTCATCAGCCTGCTGAAATACCATGTTCTGTTGTAGCAGCTTGTCTGTTTGCTCCTGTGAGTCAAGCAAAGAATCTAGAAATATTCTCTTTTAGGAATGGAAAAGTATTTCATCTCCTCTATCAGTACAGATGCTCCTGCTTTAAGCAAGCACAGAAGGGTTGCTGCCTTTGAGCCTTTTTGTCTCAAGRGTGCCTGTGCCAGGCCCACCCAGCACTGCGGGCTGTGCTTTTCCTCCTGTGGCCATACTCCCTCCAGCAGCAGCTGTTCCTGTGGAGAATGTCCCCCCAGCTCAGGAGATTGTGTGCCAAAGCCCAGCAGGCTTTGCCACCTGCTCTGTAACCTTGGCATTCAACTGTACCCAGCTGCACAGGGTGCAGGCAAGGGCCCTTCCAGGAGTGCCTTCCCAAATCTCAYACAACTGTGGCCATTTTTTAGTTCCTGAGTAAGGAAAGGAAGACAACCATACTTCTGGTGTATGAGACCAGAAACACCTGTGCTAATGCTAAAAATTCTCCTTCTGAACTAAGAACACTTAAATCAATGTCAAAGAACTGAACTGGGGGCTCATTTTCAGACATGGGGACAAGTGAGGAACCATTTTAGTTACACTTGGACTCTTAGTAACTTCATTTAGCAAGTTTAACTTGAAACAAAACTTACAAATTAAATCTGTCTATTAGCTTTAAATCTGACAGCAAAAGCTTTTAGTAGTTTTTTCACTTACGATTGTTCACTTACTCCATATCATCTTGTAAATGTGCAGCTTTTATTGCTTGTTGTGTCTGTAGGGTTCCAGACTGGACGATCAGAGATGTGTCCTCCAGGAGCTGCCAAAGGCTTGTCTCTACCAGATGAGGATTTTTTCAACCTGATTTTGCGCTCCCAAGGCAAGAGAAAGGATGAGCAGAGATTTGTACCTCCTGAAAAAAAGCTTTGATTTCTTTTATACTTTTCTAAAAAATTATTTAAAATAAAGGAGAAATAGCATCAAGATTTAGTCTCTTTGCAGAAACAGAGTTTGGAATTTCTATAAAAAACTAAACCCTAGTTTTAATTCTGTTTAATAAAAATATAGTTTTTTCAAACATGAGGGTTTCTTTGGTAATATTTAGTTAAGTGTTTCCTACATTAATTCAGAACAGTTTTGCACTCAGCAGAAGTTTCCAAGAAGTACTTATTTTCAAGAACCAGCTGCTCATGCTGCTCTACAGCTCCTGTGGTACGTGCCCATGCACCAGGAATCACAGGGGGGT
>CADDXX010001073.1:0-10473 GCA_902810485.1 Alauda arvensis | reverse complement strand
TGCTTGAGATGTCAGTTCTAGTGGTAAGGAAGAGCACACGTCTGAAGACTCTGGCATTACAGATATAAAAGACAAGAATAAAAAAAAAAAAAAAAACAAAAACCAAAACTACAATGAGAATAGATGACCACAGGAATAAAAAACTTGGAATTCCTTCTTAAAGCATCCTTCAGCAACCACAAAAAAAGGGACTCACTGAAAGTATGAAGGAAAGAATCACTTTATCTGTGGAGTTAAGATGGTAATATTAATTGACTAGCACAGAGAAACTGAAGAAAACAGCAATTAAAGCCAACAATCAACCTTTATACTCTCACCAAAAACAAATTATATAGATCAATTCTAAAGGCATCTTCAAAAGGCATCCACTGCCAAGCTTGATCATTGTGGTGTTTAAAATTGACCAAGATATCACTGAGTGACTCATCCAGGGCACCTGGCTGCCAGGCCTCCTCACTGACAAACCTCCGGATCTCCAGATACGTCTGTCTTGTCAGAATGACCTCAGCATCGTAATGGACGTGGCCCACGTTCTCCTCAGGCTGAATTCAAAGCAAAGCAAAACAGTGGTTAACAGCTGCTGATCTGGAAATGGAAATGCATCTGTAGGCCAAAGCCTGATCACATCCATTCTGTACCAGCACCCTTCTGAAACAGCCTGCAGGATGAAAACACAGGACAGGGGGCACACTATGACTCTATAACCTTTTTGTTCATCTAAACCACATGAAACACAATTCAGTTGGTTTGTAATCCTTCAATTCTACAGAAAACAACTGTCAAAAAATAAACTGAATTATCTCACCTCTTACGAAGATTTCAGAACCAGTGCTCATTAACAAGTAATAATTACATACACACTATGTGTGCCTTGGTCACAGCTGGATAATACAGATAGAAACTATCATGTACTAAAATAGTAAGTTTTATATTGCTAAATATAACCTTCCTTATTTAACAGTAATTTTGCTTATTAAGCAAATCAATTATTAAAAATCAATTCTCCCACCTCTGAATAAACAAAATCTCCAAAGACAATATAATAAAGTGCCCAGTTAACAACTAAAGTACCACACAGCCACCCCACTCCTGGTGGGGAGGAGAGTGAAAAAAAGGTAAACCATTAATTGAGATGAGAACAGCAAGCAAAATAAAATATAATGGTAATAATACAGTTAGTCATGAAAAGAGAGCAAGAAGGAAGTCAAACCCAGAAGAACAACTGGTGCACAGTGCAACTGCTTCCTGAGCTGAGCAATGCCCAGCTTGTTCTCCAGCAGTTATCAGCCTCTCCCAGCCAACTCCCCCAGTCCATGCTGGGCACAGCAGCCATGGTTTGCAATGTCCCTGACTGAGGCCAGCTCAGCTCAGCTCTCCTGGCCACACTCCCTCACTGCTCCTCCTGCAGCTCCTCCCTGGCACAARGAGAAGTCCTTGACTTAGAGAAAGCACTGCTGAGCAACAGCTAMAAMAAACAGTGCTYTCACACTGAATCCTAAACAAAGCACTGCACCAGCTACCAGGAAGAAAATTCACTCTACCCCAGCTGAAACCACTGCATAAAGAAAGCAATAAGGTGATTCTTATATGGAAACTCTAATAAGCTACTATTGCTTGATGGTTAGAATCACAGAATGGTTTAGGTTGCATGGGAYCTTAAAGATAATCTAGTTCCAACCCTCATGGTCCAGGGACACCTCCCACTAGACCACATTGCTCAAAGCCCCATCCAGCCTGGCCTGGAATGCTTCCAGRGATGGGGCATCCACAACTTCTCTGGACTACTTCTTCCAGTGCCTTACAACCCTCAGAGCAAARAATTTCTTCCCAATATCTAATCATCTAAACCTCCACTCTTTCAGTTTAAAGCCATTCTCCCTTGTCCTAGCACTGCACACCTCTGTAACAGGTCC
Source organism: Alauda arvensis (assembly GCA_902810485.1). Taxonomy (NCBI): domain Eukaryota; kingdom Metazoa; phylum Chordata; class Aves; order Passeriformes; family Alaudidae; genus Alauda; species Alauda arvensis. The sequence goes on along the minus strand of CADDXX010001073.1, from coordinate 8,560 downwards.
CTCTTATAGGCCCCCCTTTAGGTACTCAAAAGGTCTCTCTAAGGTCTCTCCAGAGCCTCCTCTTCTCCAGGCTGAACAGCCCCAGCTCTCTCAGCCTGTTTTTGTAGGAGAGATGTTCCTTCCCTCTGATCATCTCTGTGGCCTCCTCAGGACTTGCTGTAACAGGTCGATGCTCTTCTCTACCCTGGGGACCCCAGGGCTGGACACAGCACTGCAGGTTGGGTCTCAGCAGAGCAGAGGGGCAGAGTCCCCTCCCTGCCCTGCTGCCCACACTGCTTTGGATGCTGCCCAGGGTGAAGATGGCTTTCTGGCCTACTCCCAAGTCTTTCTCCTGAGGGACAGTCCCACTCCATTCTCCACCCCAGCCTACTCTTATTCCTGGCATTGCCCCAACACATGTACAGGACCTTGCACTTGGTCTCACAGAACTTCACGAGGTTTGCATGGACCCACCTCTCGAGCCTGTCAGGGTCCCTCTGGATGGCATCCCTTCCTTACAGGTTTAATTCTATCTATCTGGGCTTTAGCCTCCCTAACCTGATCCCTGTCCCTGCTTGGACAATCTCTCTGTATTCCTGCCAGGTTACCTGTCCTCACTTCCACTCTCTGCAGGAGTTTTTAAAACTGCAATATCWATATTTGTGCTGCCCCGCCATGGGGTTGAATAATCCAATCTTCACTATTGTTTAAATTAATTACTTTTACTTCTCCTTGATAATTTGCATCAATTCCTCCTTCCATGACACCAATGCTTTGCAAGGCCAAGCTCAAGCAAGCAGTGATCAGARCAAAGTGTCCTGGAGGAATCTGAATTCCTATTCCTGTATTGTTAATTCTCATTTGCTTCTGATTTATCCTAATTAAGTCCAATGCATGAAGGTCCAGCCCTGCAGCCTCTGGAGTGGCCGTGTCAGGCGCCATCACACCCAGAACAATTTCCCAGGAAGTCCAAGTCTCACTGGCCATGGTTGTATTTGGAAACTGGGTGCAGCCATGCACATCCAGGAGGTTTCAATTTCCCCAGTGGGCCCATTGTTAACATTTGTATGGAGCACAGCTGGGAGATGGGTTCTCCATCAGGACTGGTTCCCATCTCCTCATTTTTTCAACTGCTCTTTTAACAACCCCTTCACCCATTCAATCAATCCTGCAGCTTGTTGGATAGTCTGSTACATGAAAAACCCAGCAGTCTTCATCACTTGTGGGAGAATAGGGCCAGGCGCACAGAAGATCTCGGTTGTAACGGRAAGTTGCAGGCCCCTTTTCCTTTCTTGTCCAGTGCAATGCCTTATCTTATCTGCCATATGGAGGAATGTGGCTTTCCCAGGTCTTGCAACATCCTCCCTGAGACCCCTGTCCCTCCACCTTCAAACCCCAGTAGTTTTCCACTCCTTACAAGTCCAAAGGAGACCACAGACCCCTGCTGATGTGGCAAGAACCCCTAAGACAAGACAATAAACGCCATTTTGCCTCCACCGCGTCGGTGTCTGTGTGCTATGGCCCATGGGGCCTCTAGGCTGGACCACGTGCTGACTCTGAACCAGGTCGCTATGCCTTAGACGAAGGCAACAAGTGGTGCCGAAACCCGGGAAGCTGGACTTCGGGGTTCGGGAGTTCGCCTGCATCAGAGGGCAGCTGGCGGAGCAGCAAAGCCGACTTGTGGAAGGAGGGGATGCCCTCACACTGTGTGGCCTCAATGGAAGCAATAGCGAAGGTCGTAAGTTTGATGCATGAGCAATGGGGCATTAAAAGTAGAGTCAAGGATTTTACCCTTGCCATTGCAAGGCTCCTTGAGCTAGGGGCAATTCAGCGCCCAGCTGATATACTGCATCCTGACGTGTGGGATGGGTGTACAGCCGCCTTAGCCAACGAGACCAAGTCTTTAGGCACAGGCAAAAATCTTAAAGCATGGGGGAAGGCAGAGAAGGCTTTACACTGCGCGATAGAAGAGCAGGAGACCTGGAGCGCGGCGTGTGCATGTTTATTAGCTACACCACAGCTGGGAGTGGGGGCAGCGACGCAAACTGCACCGGAGGGCGATGTGCGCGGAAGCGGAGATTCGCGGGGACCGGGCGTGCCCCACCCCTCTCTGGGCCTGAGTCCGGACCCCCCGGAACCCCCGGGGGACCCTCCAATCCCCCCGGAGGGCCCATCAGCTCCCACCCTTGCCGCGGAACCGTCCAGGAAAACCATGCGTTGTCAGTCTCCCCACCGCCAATCGGCGAGTCCGCACGGGATGCGCGGCAGCCCGAGCAGTCGGTCTGGGAGGCACTGGCAGAGGAGGCGCGGGGCGCCGAGCAGGCGGCTGCCGCGGGCACGCGGGCGGACCCGCCGCCGTACCCCTTCGAAAATGGCGCTGGGGACCACGGAGATGGGCGGGGCTTGCATTCCTTCGGCAAGCGCATGCTCAGCCGCCGGGATTCCGCAACCGCGCATGCACGGGGTGGAGGCAGAGGGCGCATGCCCGGCCGGGAGCTGGCGCCGCTCCCCCTTCCATCCAAGGGAGCACCCCACCCCCGCAGGAGGCTGGACAAGCCCAGGGGGCGGGAACGGCACCACCTCCGGAGGGAGGGACGGGGCCGCAGCCCCACAAAAAGGCACCGCAGGCCAGAAATGGAGTGGTATTCCACTTCCGCCTCGGACAGTGATAGCACCGACTCCGGCAGTACCAGTGGCTCGGAGGAGCTAACGGACGCGGAGTGGGATACAGAGACAGAGAGAACAGGGCAAGCGTGGTTCATGTCAGGATTAAATAAAGCCCTACGCCACGCGAAAAAAGGAGTAAAATACAAACTTACTGACTGGGGGAAAATTAAAATCGCTTGCGCGGATTGGGCACCCGCGGCCACAATAAAAGCTTTTCCTGTAAGAGCCACGGGGATGCAGGGTAATCGGCAGAGGACCTTCTCTCCGCTCGACCCCAAGACTATCCAAACGGTTGTAAAAGCCATTGCAGAGAAAGGGATCGACTCTGCCTTAGTATCCACCCTCGTGGACGGTCTTTTCAGAAATGATGATTTGCTTCCCTTTGATATTAGACAAATAAGTCGTATGCTTTTCAACGGGGGGGGGTAATATCGTTTTCGAGCAAGAGTGGTCAGATAGGTGTGCGATTAGTCTGGCCGAGGCTTCGGGGCCGGGACAAGATCTGCACAGATCGAGTCTATCTAGGCTCCTAGGGAAACATGACAACGCGGCTATGCCACAGCAACAAGCGGCGCAGCTGCGGGCTGAGGAGGTTAGAGCGACTACCCGAGCAGCCAGAGAGGCAATCCGTGCCACCTCACGAGTGGTAGCAAGGCCAGCTCCATGGTCGACCATAAAACAGGGAGAGACTGAAAATTTCATGCAGTTTGTAGATCGCCTGCAAGCAGCAATAGATTCGTCTACCCTGCCAGCAGAGGCGAGAAGCCCTGTGGTGAATGACTGCATACGCCAGCAGTGTAATTCGACCACCAAAGACATCTTGCGATCTCTACCAGGGGGAGCCACACTGGCAGACACAATTAAACATGTAGTAAAGGAAGAGCAACTGACACCTATTCAGGCAGCCGTCCGCACCCTGACCAGCGCCATGGCGTGCTTTAAATGCGGCCAAGCCGGTCACATCGCTTCGGGCTGTCCCCAGCTGACGCAGCCGAGCCTGGCGGCAGCCCTGAATCAAGCACGCACAAAGGGACTGTGTTGGGGGTGCGGGAAGAAAGGTCATTTCGTTCGCAACTGCAGATCTCGGCTTCAGGGAAACGGAACGGGGAGGGGGCATGCGGGCCACACTCAGCCTCCTCCCACTGGAGCACGTCGGCCCATTTATGCCAACTCACAGTGGAGCGGGGAATTGTTATCCCCCATGCTCCCACAGCAAATGACCAGCTACACGACCCCACCAGAGGCACAGATGCAGAGCTATGTACCTCTGCCAGTGGCATCCTTGCCTGCGTCGCAGCCACAAACCGCGCCTGTACCACAGACCCAGCAGGGGACGCCCCAGGGCGGAACCCCTGGGTCGCTTTGGCCATGGAAATAGGGAGGGAACCCTTGAAGGTGTGGGGAACGTGCTGCCTCTATGACAGCCAGGACCCCCATGTCATAGGCCTTCAGTTCTGGGTAGATATGGGATCAGACTGTACAATAATCCCCCAAGAGTGTTGGCCTCCGAACTGGCGACTTAGAGAAGTCGCCCTGGTGAGCGGAGTGGGGGGGCAATCACAGGCGTGGAAAAGCACCCAGCTGGTAGCCGTGACGCTTCACACAGAAGAGGGACCAGAACAGACAGTAGCAATATATCCCTACATTTTACAAAATTCTCCTCCCTTGATAGGAAGGGACATCCTAGCCCTGTTAAGATTCAGGGTCACAAATTCATGCCTCAGAGCCACTGCCATGCACCCACCGCTGCCAATCAAACTGACTTGGAAATCAGCAGAGCCAGTTTGGGTTGAGCAGTGGCCCTTGTCAAAGCCCCGACTGACAACCTTGATGGAGTTGGTTGAGCGTGAGCTGCAAAAGGGTCACATAGAACCCTCGGTCAGCCTGTGGAACACTCCTGTGTTCGTCACCCCCAAGAGATCTGGGAACAGCTATCGCCTTATCCACAACCTGAGGGAGGTGAACAAGGCAATCAGGCCTATGGGTCCGGTCCAGACCCTGCTGCCCATGAACTCAGACATTCCCGAGGGGCAGCCATGTGCAGTGCTGGACATCAAAGACTGCTTCTTCTCGATACCTCTGCACCCAGAGGACAAGGAGCGACTCGCCTTTTCAGTTGTGTTCCCGAATGGAAAGCGACCCAATCTCCGCTTCCAGTGGAGAGTCTTGCCGCAGGGGCTCGTCGACAGCCCAACCATCTGCCAGATCACGGTGGACCGGGCACTGGCACCGGTCCGGGACAGTGATCCAGCTGCAACAATAGTGCAGTACATGGATGATGTCTTGATCGCAGCGCCATCCGCAGACCAGGTGGAAAGCTTAGTGTCCAAAGTCACGGAAACCCTCGAGACCAACGGCTTCGAGATCGCAAGTGCCAAGATCAAGAGGGGACCTTGCGTGACCTTTTTGGGAGTGGGGATCACAGACCTCTACGTGACCCCTCCTCAAGTGAGAGTCCGCAGGGACATCAGGACGCTCCACGACATGCAGCGCCTTGTGGGATCCCTGCARTGGCTTCGGAACATCATCCTGATTCCTCCGGAGGTCATGAGTCCCTTGTATGACCTCCTGAAAGGAAAGCATCCCTGGGAACCCAAGGAGCTGACCCCACAAGCAGCAAGCTCCCTCGATTTCATCGAGCAGCAGATGTCCACAGGCAAGCTCGCCAGGTGGAAYCCAGACAAGCCACTGGACCTGTACGTCCATTTTACACGGAAGGGAGGAGTGRGAGCATTGGCCCAAGGACCCCCTGACAAGTCCCAGCCGATCCAGTGGGTGGTCCTCGGAAGATCAGCTCGTGCGTTCTCCCCAGGAATCGAGTGCATTGCCAACCTCATCGTGAAAGGCAGGAAGCTCGCCCTGAGGCACCTGGGGACCGAGCCAGCGAGAATCCACCTACCCTTCCGCAAGCAACTGGCAACGGAGTCAACCACAGCATCAGAGCACCTGGCACTGGCCCTCACAGGCTTCGGAGGAGAAACCAGCTATGCAGCCAAACCCCCTTGGACCCAGCTGCTGGACGTGGTCGACATCGACATGCCACCAAAGGTCAGGGATCGTCCACTACCAGGACCAACGGTCTTCACAGACGCCTCTTCCACGACTTCCACCACAGTGGCAGTGTGGCAGGCAGAAGAACAGTGACACTGCGTCAAAACCTACGATCCTACACTGTCAGTGCAACAGCTAGAAGCAGCAGCAGTGGTCCTAGCGTGCGGTCTCTTTCCAAACGAACACCTCAACATCATGACGGACTCTATATTCATGGCAAGGCTTTGCCTGTCCATGACAGGACCAGGCATGTCAGCCTCTGCAGCAGCCTCAGTGCTCGAAGAGGCACTCTCCTCACGACAAGGCACCGTGTCAGTCATTCACGTCAACAGCCACAATCCARTCAAAGGGTACTTCCAGATCGGCAATGACAAAGCAGACGCCGCAGCAAAGGGCGTGTGGACTCTGCAGGAAGCCCGTCAACTGCACGAGTCACTCCACATCGGACCCAAAGCGCTGGCGAAGAGATGCGGAATCTCCTCGGTGGAGGCGAAACACGTAGTGGCCTCCTGTCCTCATTGCCAGAAATCACCCCTGTGGACCAGTGGGGTCAACCCGAGAGGTCTCAAAGCCTCAGAAATCTGGCAGTCAGACTTCACCATGTGTCCACTGCTGAAACCTCGGCAGTGGCTCGCAGTGACAGTAGACACTTACAGCGGAGTGATCGTAGCCACTCAGCACCCCAAAACCACCTCCAAGGCCACAATTCAGCACTGGCTGACAGCCATGGCATGGCTTGGAATTCCAAAGCAGATTAAGACAGACCRGGGTTCCAAYTTCSTCTCAGAATCAGCGCGGAAATTCGCCTCGAAATGGGGCATTACCCTAGTACAGGGCATTCCGTATAACTCCACAGGTCAGGCCATAGTGGAGAGAGCGAACCAAACCCTCAAGACCAAAACAGAGGTGTTGGCGAAGTCGGAGGGCTTCGACAATGCCATTCCCTCAGGGGAACAGGCACGGGTACTGGCGACCGCCTTGCTTGCCTTGAATCAGTTTGCTAGGGCAGAGGCGGTGCACAGTCCCGTTCAGAAACATTGGGCCGCTCAAGCTCTAGAGGAGGGCCCTCAGGTGGTGATCAGAAACGAGCTAGGCGAATGGGAACGGGGTTGGAAGGGAGAGGGTACGCAGCAGTCAAAAAGGAGGGCAAAATCAAGTGGTGTACACTTAAGTCGGTCAAGCCAGACCTTCACGAGGAGCAGAATGAGACTAATGAGAATTGTGAGTTTCTGTTTACAGGACATGGTCATCGGACGCCCTCTTAACGCCTACACTCCACTTCCAGAGGAGAGAGACAGACCTCCAACCCGCCAGGCAGCACCTGAGAAACCCACGCAAGCGAGACCCAAACAGCAGCAGTGTTTCTGCGTGATTTTGCTATTGGGGCTTGTTGCCAGAGGGCAAGCCAGCCCAGACAATTACCCTCATCAGCCATTTAGGTGGGTTGTGCAGCATCTTGCAAGTGGCAAGGTGCTCAAAGCAATCATCACACCAAACACCCCATCCTTCATTCTCAGTATAAGGGACCTGTTTCCAGGACGACCAAAGGTAAACCCAAACACCCTGCACGACACACACTCGTACCTGTCCTATTGGTGTCCGGCCTCAAACTCAGGAAAATATTACTGCAATAACCCAGGGTGGGGATATTGTGGGAACTGGGATTGTGAAACCATAGTGACAGATGCCAGACCGTCAGGGCCTGGGTGGGATCCACCAGAGCCAGACAAATTCTTACAGTTCGCCTGGGCACCCACCGGCTGCAAAACAGCAGTCTTCAATCACGGAGCGTTCTACCGAAACGCTCACAAAATCCCCAAATTCAAGAAATGCATTGCCTATAACATGACGGTCTTACAGCCCAGTCACCCAGGTTAGGTCACAGGCAAGACATAGACAGTGGTCCTTCAAGGGACAAAAGAGTGGGTGAATGTGCGAATCATCAAGCTTCGCCCACCAACACCCCGAGCGGTCGGACCCAACAAGGTGATCAAAAACACACAACAGGGAAGGAACATGACTCACCCCAAAGCCTTGCCCACAAAGGTCACGGACATTCCGACCGACCAGGCAGAGGCCTTAGACAGCCCAGTTGGGTCGGACTCAGACCCAATCCTTCGCATGCTAGATGCCACCTTTCTATCCCTGAACGAATCCAATCCGAACCTGACAGACTCCTGTTGGCTTTGTTATGATGTCAAACCACCCTTTTACGAAGGAGTCGCCTTAAATACCCCCTTCAGTTACTCCACAGCTGACGCACCTCACCAGTGCAGGTGGGACTCTCCGCGCAGAGGCATCACCCTGAGCCAAGTCACAGGTCGGGGCAGGTGCTTTGGCAATGCAACCTTGGCCAAGCGGATGGTCAATGTCTGCACCAAGGTTGTGAAGCCTGACAGGGGGAGAAATAAGTGGGTGGTCCCATCTGCGTCAGGGATGTGGGTTTGTCAGAGATCAGGTGTGAGTCCGTGTGTGTTCCTTGCCAAGTTCAATGACTCTAATGACTTTTGTGTCCAAGTTCTGATTGTCCCTAGGGTCCTATACCACTCAGAGGAAGAAGTGTACCACCTGTTCGAGCAACCCAGTCGACTCCACAAAAGAGAAATAATTACAGGTATCACCATCGCAATGCTGCTAGGTCTCAGAGCAGCAGGGACGGCCACAGGTGTCTCAGCCCTGGCAACCCAGCACCAGGGACTGTCCCAGCTGCAGATGACCATCGACGAGGACCTGCAAAGGATCGAGAAATCCATCTCCTTCCTGGAGAAATCAGTCACCTCGCTCTCGGAAGTGGTCTTGCAGAACAGGCGAGGCCTGGACCTCCTCCTGATGCAGCAAGGAGGCCTGTGTGCCGCCTTGAAGG
>CADDXX010001072.1:77872-118682 GCA_902810485.1 Alauda arvensis | reverse complement strand
GATTTTACCTTCATGGTTCTTCTCTTAATCAAGGTGATTTCCAGGTTTTTCCACTCCCAGTGCTGCTCCACCACGTGGGCAAAGATGACCTGGCCATTGCCACATGCCCCAGCCAGCTGGGTGCCATCCTGGGACCAGGACAGGGCAAAAATGCTGCCAGTGCTGGGCTTCTCCAGGGCATAGGACCACTGGAAAAAACAGGAAAAAAATTATATATATATATACTTAAAACATTTAAATAATACTTTAAGTGACTCTGTATTTTTTAGGAGCTGTTTATTGTCGTAAATCCATTTGCAGGGTTGGGATTTTTCAAGAGAAATAAAGAATATTAAGTAATATTAAATAATATTAAATAATTAATATTATATAATATTATGTATTATATATTATTTTCAAGGTAAAGAAATTAAACAACAAATGAAGGTTTTGTTGCATTGGGATTGGATTTTGAAGTCAGACTCTGGGAAAAAAATAAAAGGAAAAGCATCAAGTAAAGCAGGAATTAATTAATAAGTCACAATGGTTGAAGTACATCAGSAGCAGTTTTTTATTCTCTCAAGAATAAACCCAGGAGTTCTCGAAGTTTCATTTGATTAAATAAATCCAGAAAAGCAGCAACTTGAGCTTCCCTTTTCTGATTGCACAACAAAGTCTTCAAATGTTTTCCTCTATTTTCTAAAGATAYCAGGCAATATTCCATATTTTTAAGAGAATTTCTAGCAAAATTTGATAGAATATAAAAATGTAAGAGGATCAGTCAAAYATGGAAACTGCCAGTGCAGTAAAATGGCCAAAATTCACTCTGYAATTCAACAAAAAGTTTGAAGAATGTACAAAATAATGGAAATGATTGTTTTTATTGCACAGAATTGTCTCAGCAGGAGTAAAGCAAAGGGCAGGATTTAACAGTCAAATAAACATCAATTTACAGATAAACATCACCAGACAATAAATGTTCCACMAGAAGAGCACAAACAGTTTGGGAAACCAACAGAAACATTAAATTAAACTGATCAATCCCATTCAGGGTAAACAAGTCATTGAGAGAAGATGAATAAATGTATTCAGCATTGTTTAAATATCAATTGGATGCCCCTATTTGCTACTTTAAATGATTAATTTCACATTTAATGTTTTTTATCATTGATCCCTCTCCACTTCCAAGGCCCTGAGAACACAACTTGCCTGYAGGGCAGCTATATCCAAAATATATTCTAAAATCAGATTTTATATATAAATGCATCAYTTCTTGTCATGATTTTTAATCCAAGAAACACAATTTAAAATGCAATTATTAAATTTGTAACTCTGTTCTTTACCATGAAGCTGCCTGAACATCACAAGGAGGTAGGAAAATAATGAGGAAAAAAAAGAGTAATGAGTGCAAGAATTGAATTTAATTAAGCCCCAAAGTGAAGACAGATGCTGGAGAAGAGTTAATGATAAATATTTATTGTCCTGATGGCTCCCTGGGGAGCAATCTGCCACTGCAGCTCCATTCCATCAGCCACAATAAGAGTGGCTGTGCTGAGCAGGAAAAGCCAGCCCTGCTCCCCTTCCAGCTCCTTCCCTCTGCTTTATTTATTTCCATTCATTATTTACATTATTTACACTCAATRTGGCATTGCTTGCATCCCAAATCCTGAATTTGGGGAGAATCAAACCTGCTGAGCACACAAAGCATCTGGCAGCAGCTACTGCTCATTTTTGTTGAAGAGCTGAGTAATAAACCAGGTGAAATCATCTTAATTTTATACAAGAAATAAATCTGTCTGCATTARAATTCYCARTAACTTGTTCAGTGTTAAATGCTGRTTAAAACATTGCTTTTCAGCTTGCAGGAGTCTGAGCCAGGCTWACAGTAAATTAAATTTTAGATGTGTAGATATCAAAATAAAACATATTTAAATCAGCAAATTGACACTTTGCAAAAGAAACCTGCATTTGATAAGATAATTGTAATTAAATTTCACTTACAGACTTGTAATTAAATCCTGTTTATACAGAAAATCAGTGGAATCAGAATCACTACAGAAAGTGAMATGGGAAAACTCAGATTTTATCCTTATCAAGGATAATTTAAAGGATTGCCTCCTCCCAAATAATCATTRAAGGTTCCTCTTCATGAATTTAAAATATTTGAAACACACACTCCAAATTCATGGTGAGGTGACCCAAGATTGACTGAACACACCCAAAGCACCAAAGCAATTTTTTGCCCAAAAAGAGATACAAACACAAGAAAACAGGACAATAAAAGTCCCCAAAACATCAAGTTTTGCTGCAAAAACTCTGAGCAAAAATGTGCAGAAGCACARGAAAGCCACAGAGACAGTGAGGTCAATCTGTGCTAACTCACAGCATCAATGAGGGGAGGTGAAACTGCATTAAATTCATTTTAATTGGACACCAAGTTGCAAAAAAACCCTCTAAAATAATGATTCTGGGGTAAACCTTCAAGGGGAATAAAAATTAAATAATAAAATTGCAGGACATGGTTCTCCCACTTCTTTTTCTATCAGGTTATTGCTGTACACTCCTTTTTATGGTTAAAAATTGCAATTTGTGATGAGTTATGCTCACAAGAGACACTTGGGAAACTCTGTGGTTTTCAGGCAAAGAATTCCATGTCCCGAAAGGCAAAATATCATTAAAAATAAAATATTCTGGTCAGCAAAAAGGTGCAGGCAATCACAATTTAAAAGATTTAAATTAATAAAATACTCACCTCTACACTGATTTCCTGAGGAATATTTGCTCTATTATCAATAAATATGAACAATTTCCAGAGTTTTACTCTGGAATTTGATACATTTTGATTTTCTAATTCTATTTTACAGTTTTTTGGATATATAAAAGGAATGGGAATAGTTGTACTCACCCCAGTTTTATCACAGAGACGTAAAGTGTTGAAGGATCCCACAGCAAACAGTTCCCCATCCAGAGCCCAGGCAATGGAGGTGATGGGATACTCGTGGGGCTGGGAACTGAACAGGGCACGGCCAAAACTGTCCCAAACCTGCAGCAAAAGTCACATTTCCAGCCCTGCAAGCACCTCTGGGGGCCTTTTTATTACCCCACAGGAATCATTTCCACTCTTGTTTTAGTGTCATTTCAAAAATCAACTATATTACAGTTCACTTTGGGATTTTATATAGATATATTTTGTATTTTTGCTACTCCAGAAGAATAATTTCCCCTCATGTTTTAGTGTCGCCTTTTGATTCTCAGCCACCTCAGTGTAAGTGAGCACCCCCATTCCTGCTGGAGCCACTCCCTGCTCCCAGGAAATGCCACCCTGGGCAGCAGGAACAGCTCAGGGGAKGCTCCTGAGCCCCTCCTGCTGTGGGCAGAGTGAGGCCATGTTAAAGGGACTGGGAGTGGATTTATCCAAGATTTTTCCCAGATTTATCCCGAATTTTAATGGGATTTTTACCAAATTTATTCTGGATTTTTCCTGAATTTTTCCCAGATTTATCCCAAATTTTCATGGGATTTATCSCAAATTTTTATAGGATTTACCCCAGATTTATCCTGGATTTTTCATCGATTTATCCCAGATTTTTCCTGGATATTTCCTGGATTTATCCCAAATTTTTATGTGATTTTTCCTGGCTTTATCCCAGATTTATCCCTGGAATTTTCCCAATTTTTATGGGATTTATCCCAGAGTTTTCTTGGATTTATCCTGGATTTTTTCCTGCATTTATCCCAAAGTTTTTGCGGGATTTGTCCCAGATTTATCCCGGATTTTTCCTGGATTCTTCCCAGATTTACCCCAAATTTTTACTGGCTTTATCCCGAATTTTTCCTGGATATTTCCAGGATTTATCCCAAATTTAATCACCTATATTACAGTTCACTTCTGGTTTATATATATTTATTTTTGTATTTTTGTTAATCCAGAAGAATAATTTTCCCTCATATTTTCAGTATAACTTGAAAAACCACCCATATGATTGCTCACTTTTTATATTTTTTATATTTTTCTTATTCCAAAAGTGTCATTTCCTCTCATGTTTTCAGTGTTATTTAACAATCATTATTATTATATCTTACTTGTGGTTTATACATGGTTTTTTTGTATTTTTACTCTTCCATAAGTATARTTTCCCCTCATGTTTTCAGTATAACTTGAAAAATMAYCTGYAYTAWMTCTCACTTTTGCTTTTTATACATATWTTTTGTATTTTTGTTACTCCAGAAGAATAATTTCCCCTCTTGTTTTAGTGTAATTTGAAAAATCAACTATATTACAGTTCACTTCTGGTTTATATATATTTATTTTTGTATTTTTGTTACTCCAGAAGAATAATTTTCCCTCAWGTTTTCAGTGTAACTTTAAAAATCACCTGTATTATACCTTCCTTTTGTTTCATATCTATTTTTTTGTACTTTTACTATTCCATTAAGTACAATTTTCCCTCATGTTTTTAGTGTAATTTGAAAAATCACCCATATTATAGCTCACTTTTAATAWTTTTTGTATTTTTACTATTCCACAATTACAGTTTTCCCTCATGATTTTATTGTAACTGGAAAAATTATCCATATTATAGTTCACTTTCAGTTTATATGTATTTTTTTGTATTATTTTTATTCCAGAAGAATAATTTTCCCTCATGTTTTTAACTAGAAAAATCACCTATATTATACCTCATTTTTATTTTATATATACACTTGTTACCTTCCATTACTCCAGAATTATAATTTTCCCTCATGACATAGAAATTCCAGAAATAATTGCTCCACTTAATTCAGTGTAATATATATTTTATTATTTATTATCAATTTTAATGTATTATATTACTTATTATAAATTTTATTTATTTATTTATAGATATAAATAAATAAATTAAAATATTCATATCTATAATTAGAATTTTTATTTTGGGTTATTTAATGCAACAGAGTTTGCTTTTTGCCATGGCAAATGTCACCTAATTCTGGATAAAATATTCTCTATGAAATATTTTGCACCCCTGAGTTTTATTTCCTGTCAATTATCCCAAGTCTATAAAAGAACAAAGTTTATTCTGCTTGCACTCAGAGGCCCCTCTGCAAATTTACAAAAAAAAAGAGATTTTTTAAAACAGAAATCAACAGAATATCAGGAAGCCAATCCATAAAACAATTATTTATTTAGGTTTTTAAAATGTCTTAATTGTCTATCTTCTATCACAGCCATTACACAATTTTAAATGGCAGAACCAACACATGGAACATTTAAAAATCACTTTTTATTTAAGGGAAGATACATAAAACAWACTTTGTATTTTGGATGCAGATTATATGAATAGATTTCCTGCATCCAAATATATATTAATGTATTTTTAAATTTCCTGAGGGATTCACTGATGTTCCTGTGGTAGAAAACAGCACCTTGATCTCCTCTAATTTGATATGTCAGATGATATTAATTCAAATGAACACTTTTATATTTGTACATTGTTCTCATTTTGTTCCACTCCCATTTGACCAATTTTTATCCTGCTGTATTTAAAAAAGATTTGTAAAAAATGTAAAAAAAATCTTTTATTTAAAAAAGATTTTGTAATTTTATGTTACCACACARAGTGAGGTGTATTTATAAATAATACMAWTTTTCTTRAAAAGTGAAAGATTTCTCATTTCATTTTGGGCTTCCAGGGTAAAATCCAAAAATTTCAGGATATCAAATAAATATTTTGGTCATGTGGCTAAAACTGAACCAGAACTCACCTGATTTTTAATATTTTAAGATTTCCTGAGTGATTCACTTATGTTCCCCTAGTAGAAAACAGCACCTTTATCTCCTCTAATTTCATATATCAGATTATATTAATTCAAATTACCACTTCTGTATTTCTCCATATTCCACTTTTTGTTTCACTTCTATTTTACCCATTTTTACCCTGCTGAAGTTTTAAAAAATTGCAATTTTATGTTACCACACAGAGTGAGGTGTATTTATAAATAATACAAATTTTTTCTTGAAAAATGGAAGATTTCATTTTGGGTTTCCAGGGTAAAATTTTAAAATTTCAGAACATCTAATAAATGTTTTGGTCATGGTTAAAATGGAACCAGAACTCACCTTGTATCTACAATCTTCCCCTGCAGAGAGAATCAGATCATTCACTGAATTCCAGTCAGTTTTTAAAATCAGCCCATCGTGGGCTTTCCACTGAAATGGAAAAAAAAAATCAATTCAACAGATCCAACAATTCTGTRTTTTAAATATTTATCACTCCTTGGACTTGATGATCTTGAAGGTTTTTTATCAAACTTAATGATTTGATGACTGAGCAGRAAAATAAATGAAATAAARSCTGAASAAGGCAGAATCAGAGCAYAAAAATCTGCATTAAAATCCTGTTTTCAGCAGGATTTTGTTRCTTCTCAGCAAGAGAAAAGGGAAAGGCTTCTGTATCTTTATTGAKGTAAATAAATGTTATTAATGAATCAGATAATTACCTGCAGAACTTTAGCATTGGGCTGGAGGGGTTTAATGATGAGCTGCTTCCCTGAGGTGTAGAGAACTTTGTCAGAGTCAGGTGCCCAGGACACTGAGTACACTGGGGATCCTGTGGGCAGGGAAAACAGGGAAAAACCATGGGAAAACCATGGAAAAACCATGGAAAAAACCATGGAAAACATTCCTGGGGTTTGGTTGTGTAAATCCTGCAGGAATTCCTACAGCAAGGTCACCACCTGTCCTTTCAATACTGTATTTTTAATATATATATATTTTTTTAACTATATAAAATATATATAAAATAAAAATAACATTCATTATAATATACAGCACTGCATAATAAATTCAATCTGTAATTATACATATAGAAATATAGGTAAACTATTTAAGTACATAAAATACAATACATAATTATTGCATTAAAATATATTAATTTTATATTACACAAATATCTCTGTAGATAATAGAGATTACACATATCTATAATTTTAATGTAATTAAATATAACACATAATTAAATATTATACTATATCAATTTTTATATATTTATATCTATTTATTATATAGATATAAATATATATCTATATTTATAGATATATAAATATACGGATAGATGTAAATACATATGGATATAAATATATGTATGTACATTACACATTTCTCAGGCCTCTTTTTCTACTCTCTATGTATTTATCACATTATCAATTACTAAAATTTTTACAAGTGAAGGATTTGAAGTCCAGAAAAGTCCAGAAAACCAACAGGAAATGGCTGCATTTTGCATTTATATTCAGATTTTATCCACTGATACAATTTTAGTCCCAACTGCCACTCCAGACATAAAGAAAATCAAAATAATACTCACTAAGAGACCTCAGAAATCTATAAATCTATAAATAAAACTATAAATAAATTCACCCCAAATGATGAGGCTGAACACAAAATGTGTGAGGAAGAAGTTTTGTGTTGCACCTAAATTATTGTTTTTTTTAGATTTTTGGGCCCATAAAAAACCAGAGATTTTTGTTTTGTTTTGCTGCACCAAAATCCCATTCATAAATAACCCCCACAATAAATAATAATAAATCCAAGTGGCCCCAAACTTTGATAGATTTTTCCCAATTAATTGAAACTTCCTCAGACTGAAGCTCCCAGAATTTAGTATCTGGAATAAAGCTGCCTGTTCCATTTTAAAATCATGTTCCAGTTTTCAAATCAGATTTTTGGAGAACAGAAGAAAGCAAAAATGAGGTGGAAAAACATCCACATGAAAGAAGAATTTTTAAAAAGGCAGATTTGCCAACTATGCAAATATTTTCCATATTATTTGACAGGATTTGTCTCCTCTGAAGAAAAATCCAAGGATTTTGCTACTTGATTCCTTGAAATGAAACTAAGAAAGTTGAGTAAAAAGCATCTCCAAGCATTAAACTGAGCAACTGAATTAAAACTCTTCAAATAAAGAATTTTTAATGTTACTTTATGGTAATAAAAAACCCCAAAAGGCTTAAAAATGCTGTTCCAGGGTGAAATTCTCTGTGACAATTTTGGCATATTAAACTCTATTTCCAAAAATGACTCAGGAATATTTTTGTATGGCAATGTTTTCATGAGATTTCAATCATTAAATGATTGAACTGCTCCAACTGCCCTAAAATCATCCAGCACCTCCTCACTTCTCTGCAAAAAGCTGATTTTCTTATGGTTAAACTCAGTCTGAGCTCCCAAATATTCACCCTCTGAACTGAGACCTGGTGTCATTGCTCCTGCAGATTTCTGTATTTCACAGCTTTGCTTTTAGGGGGTTTTTATTCCTTAAAAATCCAGAATTATGGCAGATTTTTTTTTTTTTTTGGAGCTTGTCACCCATCAGAGCAGACAAATCCCAGAAACACAACATATATTAAATAAATGTGGCTCTGGCTGCTTTCCTCTGGCAATTCCTGGTGAAAATGCCATAAATTCTGTCACCAGCTGGTGCAGAAATTCCAAATAAACTCCGTTTTTTTGTTGTTTTTTCAGTCCTGTCCTAATGCTGATCTAACAATCAGAAGAGTTTTCTATTTAAACCAAATGTTTCCCTTTTTTTTTTTTATGATGGCTGAGGATTTAACCACAATTTCCAGGGTTTAACAGCAGGAGCTGAGTTAACTCATTTCCTTCTGCACTTAACAAGGACTGGGTTGGGAAAAAGCTGCCAACACCCTGGAAAACCCAGAGGAACTGCAGGAAAAATAGGAATATTCTGGGAGAAAAGGAGGGGRAAAGGCAGAAAATTGGGATTTGAGGAAGGAAATTTGGTTTATCCCACAGCAGACTTGGAAATTCCAAGAGTTTGTGAGGGAATTTGGATTGTCATGAGGAGAAATATTGAAATAATTCCACAGCAGATTTGGGAATTCCAAGAGTTTGTGTGGTAATTTGGATTGTCATGAGGAGAAATATTAACAGAAATAATTTTAAGGGTGTGTCTAAAAGAACATAGAATAATAATCAGGAATGAATTCATCCCTGGGAGGGTTGGGATGGAATTCCCAGAGAAGCTGCCCCTGGATCCCTGGAAATGTCCAAGAACAGATTTGGGTTCCAACCCAAACCATTCCAGGATTCCATGATCATTTGGTGCCTTCCCAAGACATTTTTATCTAAGAAATCCATGGAAAAATCAAGTTTCCTCATCAAAATGGATCCCAAATCCAACATTTCAGAGTAAGGAGGAACACAAGGAGGGATTTTAGGGGGATCTAAGGAGGAATAAAGCCAAAGCCAGAGCAGCACGTGGATCATCATCCCAAATGKGAGCCTGAGAGTTATTTATTTCTAACACCAAGAGTGGAATGAGGCAAAGGAATGCTGGCAATGGGATTTTTTTCAGTTTTTATTGTAATAAAGGAAGGGAAAAATTGGTTGGTCAGGATGCACCTCCCTGAAACATCAGGGATTGATCCTGCAGAATCCTGTGGGAAAATCCTGTGGGATTCTGACTCTGAATTTCAAGGATTTCAGGGCCTGACAAGGTTTTCAGTTGAAAACACAAATATAAGGTGTCAGTCATTCTGCTTTTACATTAAAAACTTTTATTTTCTGATCAAGAAATCTTTTCTTTTCTGCACCTTTTTGCATGCAGTGCCTTTGTCCCATCTGTATCCAAGACCTTTTTCATGGGAAAATCCTTAAACCCAATCCCAGTTTCCACTGATTTAAGTCAGAATCCTGAATTAGACCCAACTGTGCTTTGGAACTGCACCACAAACTTGCACAAACCATGAAAAAATGAAAATTCACATTTCTAACTACAGCACAGATTTTAATTTATGTGCTTTTTCAAACCTCAAATAAGCAAAATAATGCATAAAAATTTTGACAACATCAACTGAGAAATACTAAAGAATATGTGCTTCAATTTGAATWTTTTTTTTTTTCAATTCTAGTTCAGTTGGTTTATCTTTTTACCTGCCAAACACTGCAGGAGCATGTGAACTTCCTTAAAAGAACTGAAATGCATTTTACCCTCAGTGCTGTGGTTAAAATGCCTGGCCCGGGCTGAAAGAATTCAGATCATTTGTTTCAGGCAGAGATAAGGGCCTGACATTTAACCCAAGCCCAGGTGCAATGTGGTTTCTTCAAAAATGTCACAAGGTCACATGGGCTCCAGCTATGAGGGCTGAAAAACAAAACTGAGCTGAGGATCCTCACTGAAATGGCACCAAATCCTCAGGGTGGGACTGAGGCTGCTGCCTGAAAACATTGCAGCACTTTGAATTTGAAATATTAAATACTCTTTAAAAATCTTATTAAAACGTGACTCTGATTTTACATTTAATTTTAATTAAGGCCTTAAMACCCTTGAACAAACCATCACTGCCATGTTTGTTATTCCAGAAGTATAATTTTGTTATTGGAATGTATTTAAAATAACCCAAATGAACAAGTTCTGGTGGAGATTTGAGYAAATGAACTCACCTTGCTGAGCCAAGGTGGATCTCAGCATCCCACTTTTGGACCAGATTTTCACTTGCCCATCTTCCCCAACTGCAAATGAGCAGAGAAATCAGCAATCATCTCATAAATGTATTTGGATTTGAGTTCAAAGAAATCCAGCTTTTCTTACAGCTAAACTCCTTTTGGTTAGTGCTCCAAACATGCACTAGGAAGTGTATGAAGGAAAAAGACTTATTTGTTATGACTGACAGGTTTTCCTTTCCTGAAAACCCCTGAGTTCTTTTCTGAAACTGCTCATTAGGAAGGGAAAATCATTACTGAAGTATCCCAAATTCTGTATTTTGGATCCCATCAATGGCCCAGAAGCTGCTTGAAGGAGCCCCAGAGGATTGGATGGATTAAAAACATGCAATAGGAAATATATGAAAGGAAATATTTAAGATGGTTCTTTTGCTATGATTGACAGGTTTTCCTTTCCTAAAAATGCCTGAATTCCTTTCTGAAGCTGCTCCTTAGGAAGGGAAGATCCTCATTATTTAAACATCCCAAAGTCTGTATTTTTGGTTCCTTCAATGGCCCAGAAGCTGCTTGAAGGAGCCCCAAAGGAGCAGGAGCAGATTGGATGGATTAAATGGAGATTTCCCAGCTGATAAATGAAGATAATTCATTTTGGATGGCTTCAATTTTCTACCATAACTCTGTGTTACCAAATAACTCAGGTATTTATTTATTGAAGAATTAATTGCTTCAACAAATTTTTTATTTATTGAGGAATTAATAACTACCCAGCACAGTTAAGGCTGTTTTAGCACAGAATTCCTGGTGTGGTGACATTTTTTAAATGCTCTGGTCCTTCCATTYATGATCCAATTAATGAGGAAAAAGSTGCACCTAGAAATGAATGKATTTTTCCATTCAAACATAATTTATTTACCACATTTCAGGTTTTAATGTTGTTTTGAATGTTAAAAAAATGTTAAGAAAAAAACCCAACCTGAATTAAAAATTTATTTGTGCACATTTGATGCAGTTGAAATATAACCATAAAAATATTTAAAGTGGTGCAGTAGCAATGATTTATTTCCTCTTCCTCCAAGTCCAGCTGTGGTAAAAGAGGAGYTGATCTCCTCAGAATAAACTGGAAGTGGTGAGGAATTCCCACACTCCCAAAAAAGTGTCAGTGTCATGCAGTCTCATAAAAAAACAAGATTCAAAAGACAATTCTGASTTTGGAGCAGCTCCTGAGGCAAAGCTGCCTTTAAAAAGAACACTCTTTGCACCCCTGTGGGATTTCAGGGACCAGGGCAGACAGCTCCTTGAAGCAGCATTTCAGAGTCTGGAACTGAGCACATCCAAAATTCTCTGCTTCCTGYGGCCTGGGCTGGAATTTGGCCAGGRGAATCAGCTGGGCTCCATCAGCAGCACCAAAAACCCCAGCACTGAGACACAATTTGGGGTTAAAAATGACAAAAATAAGCTCTTTTATTTAAATCTTATGTGCCACGAAGTGCTGGTAAAAATTCAGCCAAAGTTAAGTAAATTAACAAAAGATTCAGGACAAAAAAAAGTAGGAATGAAGAAATTGTGGGCTCACTCCCCCAGCATTAATATAAACAGGCTGTAGGGGATAATTATTSATAATTAAGGAATAAAGCACAGGGATATTCAAGATAAATGAGCTTTTTTTGCTAAAAAAAACGAAATGTACAGGGATATAAATTATATAAATATAAATATAAATGTTTTAGTAACTTTTTCTTCTAACAGATAGAAAAAAAAGAAATCAAATATTCTCCTTTCTGCAGTTCAGAACAGCCACAAAACCATTTAAGCACTCAGATATTAAAAGATTTACTTTCAAGTAGATTGGATGACTTAAATGAAAAAAGGATAAATATTTTTAGTAGATCTATTAATTAAAATAAATTAATTTGTAATATTTAACAACACTGCTCTATTATATACTTCCTACATTGCATTGTAATATATTATTTAGATAATTTTTATTATTTAAATACTGTATTATTTATATAATTTTATTAATTTGTTTAATTAAAAATTAATTTAAATGGACAACACACAGCTAAAACAGCATTAATTGTGCAAAATGAACTAATAAACAAGGTGGTAACAAGCTCTGTGATAATTAAGATTTAAAAAAAAAAGGAGATGATTATTTTAGTTTATAAAGCACTTTATTAACAAAGGAATGGTCACCTGTAACCAGGGCTGTTCCCTCATAATTCCACCTTCCTGCAAGCACAGCTCCATTATGGGCTTCCACACTTTTCTCCACTCTTCCCAGCTTGGAAATCAAGTGGAATTTCCCTAAAAAAACAAAAGATACAGTGCATAAAATGGACATAACTATGGCTAATTAATTATATAGTAAATGATTAATTATATTACACTTACATTAAGTGTGTTTCTGTAATATATACACACATCTATATGTAATTATATGCCCATTATATTAATTATATAATTACTATAAATTATATATAAATGTAGTATATGTTTTATGTACATGCATAAATAAATGTATATATAAATATATGCATTATAAAAATATAATTATTATCTTATCTATTATGACAGCAATACTGGTACCTTCTGTGGAAAACACACAAAACAAACCCAAAACTCCACAATCCAAAGAAAACACCCAATTGTTTTTCCCAGCTCAGATCAGAACAATTCCTGCTCCCAGGCAGGGATGGAATTCCACAGCAACCCCAAAGTCTGTAATGATTTCAACAGAAGGATCAGGAAGTTTTTCTTCCCAAATAAGGGATGCTGCTTCARTGCAGGAAGATCAAATTGAAACTGGAGCAAAGAGCAGACAATGGAGAGCTTGGGAAAACGAGCAGAGCAGTAATTGGGATGAACTGCTYTCAAATCCAATTATTTTGAGCAGTATTTGATCTCAGCTGCAAAGGGAGCTCCTGAGTGAGCAGAACTTTTGCACAATCACCCAGCCACATCTCTGCCAATGCAAGATTGCCAAGGAAAAGGCTTTTAACACTGATTAAAAAACTCTGGTTTGGATAAATCAGCTTATATGAACAGATAATTTAAAATATCACAGAATCCCAGAGTGGTTTGGGTTGGGAGGAACCTTAAATCCTAATTTAGGAAAGGCAGGGCCACCTTCCACAGACCTGGTTGCTCCAAGCCCCCTCCAACACTTCCAAGGTGCTCATTTAATTTAATAACTACAAAATAGAATTTATCTCATTAATGTGTCACTTACTGTACAGCACATCTCTCAGGTCTGAGATTTTCATGTTTCATGTGTAAGCAGTAACTGGATTTAGAGGAATTCAGTGTTATTTTCTTCAATTCAATTGCCAAAATGGCCTTTTCTGCTTTTACACGAAAAACAACTTTTATTTTCTGATCAATAAATCTTTTCTTTTCTGCACCTTTTTSCATGCAGTGTCTTTGWTCCATCTGTATCCAAGACCTTTTCCAATGGAGAATCCTTAACCCCAATCCCAAAACCCAAACCTAAAACGAACACCAGGAATATTCCCATGGACTCTTCAGAGCCATCACTTTTTTCAGGATATACAGAATTTCCATGGCATTTTACACATTGAAACAGCTTCCACTGATCTAATTCACAATCCCTGAATATTTCTGTCAGCAATTCCTCAATTCATGAGAGATAAATGAAATTCCAGGGGAAGCACAAGCAGCTGGGAAGGAACAGAAGGCTTTGGTGAAGTCAAAATATCAGGAAAATGGGCAATGGCAAAGAGAAAATCCTGTTATCCAGGGGAAACTCTGCTATTTTCCCAATCTTTTGCATCCTCTCCCACTTCACACAAGCTCCTACTTTTCTTCTTCCAAAGAAGGAAAGAGAGGAAATTGTAGCTGAGCAGGGAAGAACATGGTTACATGTAAAAGCAGACCTAAAGCTGACCTGATATAAAATTATTGATAAAAATTGAAAAAAAAAAAGGTTAAATCACTTACGTTTTGTGCTTAATTTGAAGGTTAAAGCCAAACACATTCTTCATTTTTGTTAAAAAATAGCAGCAAGACCAGTGTCAGGAGGAAATAAAAGAACAATATCCCCCCAAGAGATGCATTTCAGAGGAAAACCCAAGGGGAATAAATTCACATTTGCTCTGATTTCAAACATCTGCAGTTCAAMCAGGAATTCATGGAACCCTGTGAAGGCATGATGCTCCTTTTCCACTGGATTCAGCAAGTTTCCAGGAATCCTTATCACAGAGGGAAAAACTGCAGGAATGAGCTGCTGCAGGAAAATTCATGCAGGAAGAAAAATCTGGCTGGGTGCAAAATCTTTTTTGAGGAGAACGGAAAACTAAAAAAACTCATCCCAAGCAATCCTCAAAGCTTCCTGCTCCCCAAAGAATGCCTTGTATTTGATTGACAGGAGCACTAAAAGGTATGAAGCAATAAATATTTTTGATTTACCTCAATATTTTCAACTGCCTTACCATCAGAGCTGGTGAGAACAAAGCTCTCAGCCTGGGATTGCTTCTTGCCACCAATCCCTCTGGGAAACCAGTGCAGATCCAGGGGATAGACATCATCTGGGAGCTTCACCACYCGCGTGGCCTCGCTGGTGACAGGGTTCCACCTCAGGATCTGGTGGTCATCACTGCACGAGTACAGCTCATCAGCTGTTGTCCACCCCACACAGCTCACCAAGTCCTGATGTTTCATTCAGTCAAGGAATCTGAGCAGTTAWAACTGTTACAGATCATCAAATATCCCATCTCTGCTACTCAGAGCTGAAGGGAGATACAGGAAGWTTGTTCTGATCAGATTGTGTGGAATGTTTTATATTAAAAAAATAATCTTGTTTTTTTTGTTTGTTTGTTTGTTTTTGTTTGGGTTTTTTTGCCTTTATGTGCCAAGAAGAGCTGATAAAAAAATCAGCCAAAATAAAGCAAGTTTTCATGTAAAAATAAAATTCTTATCAWGATGTAAAGTTATCAAAACATGGCTAAAACGTTGGGTTAATGAAGGGTCTTAGTGCAAAACATCCACCCATCATCCAAAAGGTTTACCAACACCAYATCATATTTAAATGTTCAATATCTCTTACAACATTGTCCTTAGAGGCTGCACTCAGTGACAAGGAGAACAAAGGAAAAACAGGAAAAAAGCCATCTGCAATTTGCTAATATTTTACTGTAACTTCAACAATAAAAAATATTTTCTGGAAGGGTCTATTCCGAGCAAATGTGATGTTCCATGGTTTTTTTCTGAGACAAAGGATATGTTTCTTCTCCTTTAAAAGGGAAGTCTTCAGTCTCATCTCAGTTGTTCAGATGGAGCATTAAAACCATGAGTTATAACTGTAATAAAACAAATACATGAATTAATGTATAATTAGCATAATATATGCGCATACACAAGCAGCCAAAATTAAAAAGGAAGACACTTAAATTAAAAGTTCTGAAGTAATGTTATTTTACTACTGGGGAAAAATAAGCACCAAGAAATACCTGAATTTAAAGAGAGTTCTGTTTTCACATTATCCAACTGGATATGGACAACTTGAAGAAAAAACGATGCTGAGAAAAGTGAATCCTTGAAGAATTAAGGTTGGAAAATACCTTTAAGATGAAGTCTGAAACATCAGACCTTGGAGCACTGCAGATCCCCTGTGCTGACACACAGCCGGGAAGGGAAAACCTGGTATTTTCCTTTCAAAGCCTAAAACTTTATTATAATTTTTAATGSATTTTAATCGCTCTGTATGTGCCAGTAAAAGGCTGAACGCCATCCATAGGTACATCCACCACCACCAGCCCACGCACTCCCTACATCCCAAAGAAYCCGCTGGAGTTTTGGGAGAGATGTGGCAATAACCAGGAATTACAAGCAGGAATTATCCCGACTCGGAGAAGCCAAATTCCTTTCGCCTCCTCCTTTTCCCATCCGGAGCTGCTGGCCTGGAGATGGGGATCAGGGACAGCGGAGGAGAGGGAGAAGGAAGGGGATTGGGGGGAGCAGGGAATGCCAAAGGCAGGATTGGGACACAGCAGGGAGAGAACGCCAGAAGGAAGGGATGGGGGCAGAGCAGGAAAGGGAARACAGCGGCAGGATGGCGAGGAATGCCACAGCTGGATGCGGGGAACGCTGAGAAGGAGAAGCAGCCGGCGGAATGGGAGGCGGGGAGACGCCAAACCCTCAGGGCAGCCTCGGCCACCACCGCCCGCGCCAACAGCCGCTYTTCCCTCCGTTTCCAGCTTTCCAAGAAACAGATGATCCAACCCCTCCTGAGGGCAGCCAGCAGCCSGGGAGGGGGGGTGTCCCCCGGAGCTCTCCCTCCCCTCCATCCGCCCGTCCCACGCCCAGCCGGGGGTCACGGCTCCCGACCCTCTCGCCCACCGCGGCCGTGACTCAGCCGAGGGGAGGGGGACGGCGGCCGCCGCCTCCCCAGCGCGCCTTTACCTGCGCGGGCAGCGGCGGGCAGCGCGCAGAGCRGCGGCCGGAGCCCGCTSCCGGCGGATCCCGGSACGATCYCGCTCCYGRMGGATCCCGGSAYGATSCCGYTCCTGAAGGATCCCGCTGCCGTCGGATCCCGGGCTGATCCCGCCTCCCTCTCCCTCAGGAGCCCGCTCCCCCCGCCGCCAAGCGCCGCCGTCTCTATGGCGACTTCTCGCGAGACCGCATCCCCTCCATCCTCCTCCTCCGCCACCTCACGGCTCCCCCCCGGCCCCCCCAAGGTGCCACGGCGCCGCCCGTTAATTAATTTAACCCGCTTCAAAACCGCCGCGCCGCCGCTATTTTTTGAAAATTTTTTTTCACGTGTTAAATATTTTTTAATAATTTTTTTCTTATTTTTTTTAAACCGGAGCGCGTCGCYCAGCAACCAAGCGCCGCCCACTGACCTACTTCTAAAATTAAAATGAACCCCTTTTCTCSGCCGGCTCGGCCGCGGGGCTGTGTYACCGCGRTGCCCTCACTCCCCAATGCCTGCCATCCCTCCGTGTGTCCCCAGAAAGAGCCGCTCCCGGCGGCTTTCGGGGCGCTCTCCCCTCCCCGCTGTAACGAACACAAGATGGCGGGCGGGGGCGGCGGTGCCGTTCAAACCCGCGGGCCCGGCCCCTCCCGTCCCAGCCTGCCCCGCGCTTTTTCTAACGAATTTCGGTTCGAGTTCGCCGTTTCGGCGCCATTTTCGAGTGTGGAAGCGGCCGAGCTTTTGCAGCAGCCGGAGCTGCCCGCGCTGCCGCCGCCTCGCCGGGGCACGGAGCCGCCGGGACGAGCAGGTACGAGCTCGGCGCGGGGAAGCGATGGTGGCTCGCCTCAGGGCGGTGCGGCGGGGCGGCTTCGCGGCGGAGGAGGTGCCCTCGGGGGGCTGCCCCGGGTGCTGAGGGGATGGTGCTGATGGGGAGGAAAAAAAAGTGCTGGGAGAGTTGAGGGGAGACAAGAGATGCTGAGGTGGAGTGAAGGACTTTTGAGGGGATGGTGCTAAGGGGGAGACAAGGAGTGTTGAAGGGAAGGTGTGGAGGGGAGACAGAGCGTGCTGAGGGGGACACAGGGGGTGCTGAGGGCATGGCAGGAGGTGCTGAGGGAACGGCGGGTTCTGCCCCGCGCCTTATTTCCCTGTTTCCCTCCTGGCTCGGAGGGAGCAGGAGCGGCGGCAGCGCCTCTTCCCGGGCCGGGCCGCTCCGCCGAGGCTCCCCCCGAGGGCTCCGGGCACGGCGGCTCCSTCCCGGCTGCTGTCGGCACGGGGCTGGGAGGAGCGGGGCTCCCGGACGGGCTGTGCGGCCCGAGGGCTCCCGCTGTGCCCTGAGAGACCCCCGGGCACCGCGGATCGGAGGACGGGGAACTTCAGGGACGCGTTTGGGTTAGCGGAGAGACCCGGTTTTAATCTGCTTTGAGCAGGGACCCTTCTAGCCCCGGCTCTGCCTGCTGCTTTGATGCGTGAAGGATGAGAGAAAAATCCCAAGAAAGCTCTTAACGATTCGCTTAAAAGAGCTGGACTCGATGGTCCCCGCGGGTCCTTTCCAACTCGGAATATTCTGGGATTCTGTTGACTTGGAAAGAGCGTGACAAGGGTGCAGTCTGGCTCCTTGGCTTTGAAAAAGCCCCAGATTTGTCACTGACAGGGCTTGTCGCTATCAGATTTAATCGCCTGTCCATAAGGAAGCTTTTCTGTCCGGCTCCAGCTCTTTTTTTCGCCATCCCCGTAAGGAAAACGGCGCTTGGCAGGAGAGATGCTTTTACCAAACACCTTCGGGCTGGCTCGGGGGAGGGGCTGGGCACGAATTTGTTAAATTTGTTCGAGGCGATGTGGCAGCTGATTTATCGCGATTTAAAAAGCTGAGTTCAAGTAGTTCGGCTTGTTCATGCTGCTGAAGTACGAGGGGGGGGAAGGGTTGGGAAGGTAAATAGGTCTATATTGCACAATTCTGTTGGAGTGGAGCAGTTTGGGGGGGAAAAAAATAATAAATGTGTTTTGAGAGGCTGTAGTTGTCCGCGACAGCCATCGCGGAGCAGTTCTGAACGGGGGCATAGACTGCAATAGCCTGAAAATGAGTTGTGTGTCTCATTTCCCCCCTCCCCCATTGTCCCAAATGAAGGACTCTCATGAGAGTGTGGGCTGGGGGTAGGTCTGACAACGTCAAATGATTGGCACCAATTGTAAGATGACTTTCTAACCACGTCAGTTTTTTTATCTTGTGAGAAGTAAACTTTCTCATGTCTGTTTTTYTGCGAACTCACTTCGCCACTTGCTGCGATTTCAGCTCTTGGGGGAGAGTTTGGCTCCTCACTCGTCTTTTCTTCTCGTCGGGTGCTTTCTGTTCACCCGTTCGGGGAGCTGTGCTCAAGTGCCAGCTGATGGCTTTTGTAATGCTCGTCCTTGCTCGGATCGCTTTTACATCCCAGCTAGATGAAGGTATTTCGTTTTTGCTTTCTCTCTGAAATGCTGAACGCTGGCCGRAGGTGTTGTGTTGTATTTTGTGAGCAGAGTGCGTTGATTAAATTATTTAAGAGTCAAGTCTTGTCTATRATCACGCAGGGTTTTTGTTTCTCTATCTGTTTATCAGTATCTCTATATCCATACAAATATTCAGCACGGATTATTGAAAGTAAAACGAGTGTCAGGTCTGAAATRGAACGAGTTCTTCTAGGAGAGAGGAGACATGTGGCTCCTGGGCTTGTTATTCAATGTGTCTTTAACTCTTTTGCCCCCAGCACCACGGTGGCTTTCAGGGAGCAAAGCCACTGCCCGAACGTGTCCCCACGAGTTGGCAGCAGGTAGATCCACGCTGTTAGTACAGATTAGGCTCGGCCCCTCCTTTTCAGGGTGATGTATCTTAAAATGTATCATTATGAAGCTAATCTCGCTATTTTGTTTCAAATTTGGATTTTTTTTATCTTCTAAATCCCTCCAGTCTGAAGTTTCTAAATGAGTCAAGCATCTGGGCAGAGGTGTAGGTGAATTCCTTGCGGGGTTGGAGCTCGGTGCTGAGATCACGGGGTTCTCTTGTTTGTGTTAGCAAAGGAGATAGAGCCCTTCAGTTGTTTGATTGCTTGGAATGGAAGGGGAGCAGCCAACAGGGACCGTGCCAGGCAAGAGCACCAAAACCTCCACTGCAGCCCGTGGGAAGGGCAGGGAGCCCTTGGAGGAGTCCTCCATGGACATGGAAGTGGAGAACGAAGGCACCAGGGAGCCTGACAAAGAACCTCCCCAAGGTAGGTCTGGTGCTCGTTGAGCCTCCTTAGCTGCAACCTGAATTCCCCAACTCTTCCAGATGGGATTTGCTCTTTTCCCTTTTACAAAGCAACCCTGAAACCCCAGGCAATTGAAAACTGCTTTTAAAAGTGGTCAAAAGAGCTTGCAAAGAGTTAAAGGGTTTGGCCCAGTACAAGTGCAGAAGCAATTTGTAGACTTTCTCCTAAKAAAGCCGATTGCAGAGCTCTGATCTGGAGCACTGGGCTTCAGATTGTGGTACAACAGCAGGATTTTTCAAATTTATAGGCAGCCAATGGTATGGGATTTCTTGGAATGGAATAAATGTCAAGTTTATTTACTTAACTCTTAAAATGATTTGACTTTCTTTTTCATGAAGCAGTGCATTTTCTTGAGTTGCTTGAGTTGAGCTTTCGCAGAAAAAAATCTGCAAAGCCAGCAGCTRTGTGACTTTGTAGGGAGCCAGATGTGCAGTTGTTTAGGGCAGGTATTTGACAAAGAGATGAACACACTGAAATTGGTGACAAAATCTGCTGCCTGTTGGCAGGAGGAGCTGCTGGTGCCTGGGGTGAAGCTGCTCTGCTGATATCCAGGGGGCCAGTTTGTTTTCGTAACAAACTTCCTGTCTTTGCAGAGCAGCCGTGCAGGCACTGCAGCTTCCAGAGCCTCGTGCAGAGATCCCCAAATCCTGCACAGAGACTCTGAAATGTGGCTTTGCACTTATTCATTAGGAAGGCTTTGCCTGCTTCAGATTTGCAGATTTATTGTGATGGTTGGAGCTGCTGGAATTGCAGGGGGCCTGTTAAAGTGTGTTGGAATAAGAGTTACATAATGAAAGAACAAACCCAGCGATGGGACATCTTAAGTAGCTCTTAAAAAACATTTTGTTTGTGGAAAGAAGAATTTTAATTCCACTCAGCTCATGTTAATGATTCCAGGCCGAAATGTAGTTTGGTTCAGACAGAAGTGATGTTTGCTTTTTTAACATTTTCAAAGGTGTCAAATCATTGAGAGCTTACAGTTTTTTTTGTTTTTTTTTTTTTATCTTCCCGTTTATTTGGCTGGGTTTTAGCAGCCTCAGATGAGGTGGTGGATAATCGAAGTTTAGAAGAGATTTTGGGCAGCATCCCTGCTCCCCCACCTCCAGCAATGACCAGTGAACCTGGTGCTCCTCGGCTCATGATCACTCACATTGTAAACCAGAACTTCAAATCCTATGCAGGGGAGCAAACTCTGGGACCTTTTCACAAGGTATCTTTCTTTTTTCTTGACTCCTTTTGAACTGAAGGTGAGGGTGAGATTATTCCATCCTGCATTTTCATCTAAGATGACCTCAGAATAACTGAAAAAAATATTTCAGGTTTAGAAATATTTTGATAGTAATATTCTAAATTAAGTAGAGAAAACAGTTAAATGCAACTTTCCAGTGCTGTGCAATTTTAATTTGTCAGCACAGCTTAAGAGAAAAGAGAGCTTTTTTTCTGATTTCGTTTGCTGGAGAACTTTTAGGGCTGTGCTTTGAAGACAGAGAATATTTTTTGGTGCCCACAAGAGACTTACGTGGCTGAGCATGAGACTGAGCCTGTGAAGTGCAGGGCTTTGGGTTAACCAGTGCAGCTGGGAAAGCTGAGCTGAGCTCTGGGGCTTTTATTCACTTCTGCCTCTGGCAACAAAAGCTGTGCTCTGCCACTTGCACACACGAGGAGTAACTGTGCTAGAAATGGGTGATGGACACTGGGCAGCATTTATTCCCCTTGGAAGATGACATTTTCCCCTCTCTGTGCAGCGTTTCTCCTGCATTATTGGCCCCAATGGCAGTGGCAAATCCAATATCATCGATTCCCTGCTCTTTGTCTTTGGCTACCGAGCCCAAAAAATCCGCTCCAAAAAGCTCTCGGTGCTGATCCACAACTCTGACCAGCACAGGGACATCCAGAGCTGCTCTGTGGAGGTTCACTTCCAAAAGATCATTGACAAGGTATGTAGAATTCCAGCTTTTTTTCCTTGAGGGAGCTGAAAAACTTGTAATATTTGCTTATTTTTGTTGGAGCTGGGGGAAACTTCCCAGCGTGATTAGTTTACCTTTGGGATATAAACCATCAGTGTTAATTAAYTTTCAAAATCCTCTGTTGAGTAGTGCAGCTCTTAAAATCTTAGTGAGGATTCTTTTATTTGCTGCAGGACTGAGATGGGGTAGATTTCTGTTTGAGAACAATTCAGAAATTTTTAATCATAATTTGAAGGAGAACTCGTTGTAATTTGTAATCTCGTTTACCTCAAGTCAATTTATTTCTGCAATTAAAAAAACTAATAAAAATTTATAAGTCTGTTTGGAAATATTAAATATTCTTAAATRTATAACACAAACATATGTATTAATAAATAAAACCTATTTAAGCAAAACTTTTCAAACGGATTAGAAATTATTTTAGGTTTTCTAAACTTAGAAAAATAAATAATGAGTGTGAAACTTATTTACACTTCATGTACTGTAAACATGCCTGCAATTTTGTAACAGATTTTTCAGYAAAAATCCTGGACCCCACATTTTACCACTAAAATTTTTTGAAGCTGATATTTKGTTAGAATGAAATAGAAAGAATTGGCAAATTAAAAAAATATTTCTTTTGCTTGCTGCCTTGTGTAATGATAAAAACTTTAGCACTTTTTTTGTTGATTTATTGCAATTGCAGTGCAAAGAATTTATTTCTCTTAATTTAAATTTCTTTTTTGTGCACACATCCAAACTTTTAAATTTAGGGTCAACCAAAAAACTGGGAAGTGTACATTGAAATTCCAAAASTGGTGTTCATAAAGTGGCAGCATTTACAGCCTTTTTTAGGAACTGTTTAAAAAGACATTTATATTTTTTTCTTTTTATATTTATAATAACCAGATTGAAAAATTAATCTATTTCAATTTTCTTTTCAATTTTTCTGTTTTACTGTGTGTTAACACCCAGAAGCTGAGTTTGAGTTAAAACCACAGAACAATTTGAGAGCTCCTGGGGGTTAATCTGGATCAGTTTGAACTTCTTCAGTAAAAAACACAAAGCTTTATTTTGGCTGCTGCTCTGGAGGTAGATGGAAGCTCTCTTTTGAAGCTGCTGCTGTCACTTTTGTCACATCTTGAGTRTTTGGCTGTTTTCTCTTGTGCAGTTTCTCTTTGGAGCTCAGAGCTCAGGAGGAGCTGCAGATGCAGGGAGCTCTGCAGTGCCCAGGGCTCCCAGAGCCTGGGACAGCACAGCCTGGSCCACTGCAAAGGGAATTCAGAGCATTTTCAGTGCTCTGCCTGATGTTACAGCATTGGGGAAAGGCATCAGATGAAGACAATTCAGGGTATTTTTTGCCCACTTCTCAAAGGATTTTTTTTCTTGTTGTTTTTCTCTCTCTCTTTTTTTTTTTTTTTTTTTTTTTTTTTTTTTTTTGAGATGCAATTTTAAGGCAGCTCCCACTTCTCCAAGTCAGAGCCCGTGATAAAAACATCTCATGATGAAACTTATCTGCTTAATTGTGAAATAGGAGGTAAATCCACAGCTCCATGAATTGTTTCTGTGGCTTTGTGTTTCCTCAAAGCAGGAAGGAGATGATTATGAAGTCATTCCTGACAGCAAATTCTGTGTCTCCAGAACTGCCTGCAGAGACAATTCCTCCAGCTACTACATCAATGGCAAGAAAAAGTCTTTCAGAGATGTTGGGCTGCTGCTCCGAAGCCACGGCATCGACCTGGATCACAACAGGTTCTTGATTTTACAGGTTGGTGTGTGAATAAAACTGACTGAAAAGTTCCATTTCCAGTTCAAACTCTGAAATAAAAGCAGSTTTGCAGCGTGGAGGCCTTGAAGTGCTGTAGCAGCACATCATGGTTTGCATGCTGTGCTCGAGGTGCGAATCATCATTTGCTGCTGGAGGAATTGAAGGCCCAGAACAGAAAATGTGAGAGGGGAAAATTTCCTTTTTCCAGGGATTCCAGGAGGGCTTGGTGTCCCTGGCTGCAGCACCTGTGCCTGTCCCGCCCTAGCAGCACGTAAATATTGGTGTGTGACACAAACCTTCAACCCCAATATTCTTGTGCTGCTTCAGCGTGGCAGAGCTCAGCTCCTGGGGCTGCTCCCACCTCAGCTCCACCAGGATTTGAAATCTGAGTTCATCCTTTAACCTGCTCTTGTCTGCAGCTCTCACACAGATGTGGTTTTACTGAGGAAAAATGAACTGTGTATAAAAGAAGTGCAAGAAAAAAATCCCCTGAATTCCTGCAGTCCCCTGTTTGTTGTTTAGCAGCTCCAGAAATAGCACATTTATAACCAATTACACTTTACAGCTCMTACTGTAAAAAATAATCCCAATTTGTCAATATAATGCCATTTATATTCATGTTTGACTTCAGTCTGAGGCTTGCTTGCATCTGTTTGCTGTTTTAAAGTCAGGCTGAAGGGAGCAACATTAATTATTTTTSTAGTTTTGAAATAATGAGAGTTTTKCTATGTGCCAGCCAATTAAAATGTAAATTAAGCTRCAAGTATTTAAATATGAATTGCATTAAATAACTATTTCTGCCATTACCTGTAATTACTGAGAAGTCCCAAATCTACTCTGGCCTAGAAATCAGTGATCAGTGGGAGCTTCCCAAGGCCTGAAATGTTTAACAGAGTTTATTTTAGGCCTGGTTCTGTCAAAGGAGCTTCCAGTTCCCCTCTAAAAAACCCAAATATTTAAAGAACTTGTAGCTGGGTGGCTGTGCTTGCTTCACTTCCTCCAGGCCCTCTGTGCAGTCCTTTCTTACAGCTACACCCACAAAAAGAGGATATTTCTSTTTGCAAGCCTCCATGCCAATGAATTATTTCCTCCAACACTTTATTCCTCTATTTTCTGCTTCAGGATGGAGCAAGAAGCACCTCCAAGAAAACAACTTGGAGTAAAAACATCCTTTTTTTTTTAATTTTAAATACAGTTGTTCTGAAATYTCATTTTGCCAACATTTGCAGAAGGGAGAAATGTGAAGTGAAAGATGAAGCAGGGTGGGAATGCTCAAAGTTAAAAAACACTGGGAGCAGGGGAGGGGAACATTTGGAAARGAATAYTGATATCTTCATTTATTTTATATTTTTTCCCCCAAATGGGATTTGTTTTCTTCCCCCACAAATTGTTTCAATGAGGGGAACATCCCTTTCTTTTCCTGAAAACTGGAATTTCAGGCTTTCCCCCTACAAAAGGAAATAAGGGGAAGTAGAGCAAATATTAACCATAAACCAGAGTTTTCCCACCTTAATTTTATTTTTCATCCCACCAGGCTTTGTCTCAGAAACTGCACTGAGATTTTCTGCTTTTTTTTAATTTTCTGACTGAGGGCAGGGCCTCTCTCTTTGCCTTCTGAAAGTGAARTGCACAGATCTGACTGTCCAAAATTCAGTATTTCAGCAATACTCCCACAAAATGACAGCAGAATTTCAACCCCCAAATCCTAAAATTTACACTTAGAAGGAAATAAAACCATCTAAGGCTGTGGATTGTTATCACAAAGATTGCATTTCCACCCCCAATGTTTTCCAAATTATTTAAAATTGAAAGGATAAATAACAGGTTTATTTCGTTTTTACTCAGTTTAATTAAATTAAGTTTAACCAAGTAATTTTCCTTTAAAATAAATCACAAATCTCTGCTTTTTGACTCTAACAATAGGGTGTAATTAAAAATATTTCCTTTGTACTCTAGATTTCAGGGAAAAATATTAATTAAGGATGATCAGATGCTGCTTTGGGTGTGTGACAGAACATTTGCTGTCAGAACTAAAGAAAATGTTGTAGGAGAACTTGTCCTACATGTAATAACAACACCTTGAGAGCTCTGATTTTATCTTGCTCACATAATTGCCATTACTCAATGGAAAATACTTGTTTTTTAGAAGACTGCTTCAGGTTTTTTATTTTTTGCCCTTTTTTTTTTTTTGCTTTATTTTCCCCCTTTCACCCCCTATTTTGCAGTGGTTTTCTGCTGATTTTGGTGCTTTTTTGGGGTCAAATTTGAAAGCTGGGTTTTGATTTAGGTATTTCTGCTGATGTCAAAGTGAAAATAGTCAAATCAAACTGCTGCTGACTTCTGTGAACAACATCACTCAAAAACCACCTGTGGGAAAGCAGAAAATGTGAGAGTCATTGAGCAGTTCTAGAAAAAATGACAAATTCTGTGCCTGAACTTGCAAATTGAAATAAATCTGCTYTCAAAATTCTGAAAGCAATCTGCTTCCAATGGGATGGTGCCAGCACAGAACAGGAGGAGTTTGTCACTTCTGGGATCCTGAACTCCAACACTCCTCAGTGCATGTTTTCAATCAATTTAAATTTATTAAAGCCCTGTGCTTTTAGTACTCCATGAATAGACTATTCTTTTGCATTATTATAATAATTATTATCTAAATTATCATAAATCTGTTGCATTTTGAATGAGCTTGCCACAGCCTGAAACTGCAACAGGAAAAAATGCATCTTGTCAATTTAAAGAGAGAATTTGGGGGAAAATCTGGCAYTTTACTGCTGCTTTTGTGTCTTGCACACCTTCCTGGGGCTTGGAGAGGTGTAAAGAACAACAAATACAATCATGTGGCTTTCAGTGAAAGCCTTGGAGCACAGAGTAAGTATTTGTGCTGTTCTCTGCACAATCCTGTCACTCCCTGAAAGGTTAAAAATGCTCAGCCTCTTCCTCCTGCCTGCTTTTCTCTAAGGAATGATGTTAAAAATGGGAGAACTGGAGAAGTGTCAGGTTTGGAAGGGCAGGGGGGATATTTGGGATCTCTGGGATGGGCAAGGTGAGAGGCAGAGGCACCAAAAGGGGTGGAAGAGCCAAGTGGGGCTGCCCAGGTGAGCCCCAGGCACATAAATATTGCAAAATTCATTCATGGCAGCAAATTTCTAAACTGATTTTAATTTATTTCACAACCTTACAAACAAATCAGAACTGATTTCAGTCAGTTTAGTCCTCATTACAGTGGTACTGCACTGGAATATATTTGATAGACTGAATTAAAATATTCTGCTGTCATCTTAGGGCTGAAGAAGTGCAGGGATTTTATTTGGTGCATTTTATAAGTGTTTGGAGCTCAGTTTTCTCCTGTGCCAGGAAGGAAATTCTGTCAGGTTTTTCACCTGCTCCTGGTGGAATCAATGTGGGAGTCACTTCCAGGGGAGGGAGAGGAAATGAGGCAGGGATTTTCTTCTCCTTGGAGATAAACCTGAAATTCCCAATTGTTGGGGGACATTGGAGCTGGGGCTATAAATGGGATTATAAATGGGATTATAAATAATCAGTGCTGCCAGCATTGGGGGTGAAGAGAGGCTTGCTCCTGTGGGAAATTCTGCAGAAAMACATGGAAAAATGGCAGGAAAATGAGAGAGAATTCAATAATTTCTTTAGAACACCAATAACAAATCAAACATTGCAGGTTTGGTTTGCCAATTCCTGACTTAAATTCCAAAATTCTGGATTTGCACTCACTTTGTGCTTTTATATTAAACACAGGAATGTTCTTAAAACTTCAGAACTTATTTCCAGAATGCAGATTTGTATTTTTGTGCAAACAACTGAATGTTTTATAAAGGCTCAGTGTGAGATTCTCCTCATCTCTGGCCGGTGGGGACATTGTAGGTTTTTATATGTACATTTATTTGTTACTGGATTTTATTTCCCACTGAGTTTTCCTGGAAAGGAGGAATTTTTGGTGCTTTTTTCCCCCTCCTGTGTTAAAATTGAGGGGTAAAAATAAGATAGGGACTGCAAGCATTAAATAATAGCACCAATAACATGGAGTTACAGGAAAAAATCCCAGAACAATCTGTTCAACTTCCCAGAGCTGTTACAGCAGGAGAATAATGAGATTGTGGGAATATTGGCTTTTTCCACACCTATTCCAGCATCCATGGATGCAGAATTGGAATTCATAAACAAAGCTTTGTGAGGTAGGATTAAATAAATACATCAATTGAAGATACAGAAATTCAGGACTTATTTTTGCCATCCTTTACTGTTCTCCTGCTTAAAAATKAGATGAATTTAAAAATTGTGGTGAAGTGGGAGGAAAAAACCCCAAAGTCAAGTTGTGAGCACATAAAAGCAAAATTAAAAATTTAAAATCTGGGAGAGAGGGTGAAATCAGTGGAAGCTGCAGACAGGGAAAGGAGCCACTGGTCTCATTTTGCTGCCTAAAGGCTTTTTGAAGAGAAAAATGCACTTTTGSTGCCTTGTTATCAAGAAATTGATGGCACAAAACAGCCAGGAAATTAAAATGTAGTGAGAAAACAAAATTCCACAACTTCCAGGCTGATTTTCCTCTACATTTTCCTTTCCCTTGGCTTTTGCTGCAGTTTCAGGTGGTGGGGTTGGAGCTGAATGAGCCAAAAGCTGAATTTAGGAGCAGGAACTTGGAGGCAGAGCTGGTTCTGCTCTGTGCAGGAGAGGGGTAAASAACCAAAGGAAAAGCAGGAATGAGGCTTGGATTTTCTCTTTTTAATCTCTAGAAAATCAGCTTTATCAYAAACATTCCAGGTGTTTTCAGGTGATTTTTCCTTTGAGCAAATCCAGTGTCCCTGTGCCACTCTGGATTTCCTCCTTGTGATGCTGAGGGGTTTTCAGCTCTACCAAAATCTCTTCATTTCCATTTGTTTCAGTGTTTGAGAGAGTTCAAATATTGCTGTGCTCTGCAAAACAGAGTCAAATGTAACTTGACTTTTATTAAGAGAGGTTTGCCCTGTRCTGGGTCACTTTTGTTTCAAATTCCATGGTAAAAAGTTAAGAAAATCATTGAAATTGGGATGTAATCTGAATTAAGATGGGGTTTTTTTACTTTTGGACAAAATTTCAGTCCTGGCTGCTCTAATCCTCCACAAAAGTGAGAGTTCAGGTGGCTTTTACAACTGCAAGCTCTGCTTGCATTCAATTTTAATTACCCATKAATTTATAGCACTATTTCATCACAAATAGCCCTGAATCTTGTGATGCTTGACAGAATTAATATCTGAATGCAGTGATTAGGACATAATTAATTTCATTTGTGTAATGTCATAAAATTGCTAACTCATTTATGCAATCACTCAATTTAGAAAGCAAATTGTACATTTGGAGAAGTTACAATATTACAGTATTATTATTAGATATGATGTTACAGGATAATTGGAATTGTGTTATGGTTGGATTTCAGTAAAATTTGCTGAGACTCAAAGATTTTTTGGTCTCAGTAAGAAAACTTCCTTTTATGGGGGTTTAGAAACCCTTAAAAGCTTTTCTATTATAAAAATACACTACTGCTAAAATATTATTCTGAATTTTTTTAAAATTGTCTTTAAAACACCAAATACTCTTTAAAATACTAAATATTCTTAAAAATACCAAGTATCATAGTCAGTTTTCTGGTGGTTTAATGGGATTTTGAAACAAATTTATGTCTTTTGACCTGTCCCCAGCCAGGGAAGGTTTTCCTGATCCACAGTGTTGCATTTTCCAGGAAATATTTTCTCTAAAGCCATTTATCCTGAGCACAGCCGTGATTTTCTGTCACTCAGATGTCACATTTCTCCACCTCTGATTAGTGGTGGGGAGCTCCCCTAAAAAAAAACTAACCCCAAACCTAAACCACCAGAAAATTCCCCTCCAAAAGCACCCAAACTTGCTGAGCTCCTGACAAGAGCACTCCCAGCTACTGAATTCCAGGCTATCCCAAGGTGCTCAGCTTTACAAAGCTGAGCTTAACACAGCAGAAATTGAGAATCCCAAAATCCTGGGAAATTGATTTTATCTCCTTGATGCCAGAATTGTTCTGTGGGGCATTGCCAAAGAGCTCAGGGTGTTCAAGGTGCTTTATCCCAAATATTCAGGGATGAAAAAAAGAAACAATCATTAATAAAAACAAACATCTTGGGTTCTCCAGGAACAACAGCTCCTGCCTGAGGCAGGGCTGGGTGGGATTTGGGGCTGGAATTCCCAGAGCAGCTGTGGCTGCCCCTGGATGTCCAGGGCACCCTRGGATAGTGAAAAGTGTCCCTTAAGGCCCCTTTCCAACCCAAAAAAGTGGTGTTTGTTCTTCATAGAGAGTTCTCAGCTTGCTGTCAGTAATTTTTCAATACCAGAAGTTTTTTGCCATCCCTGTCCTTGCACAGCAGAATTTTAGGATGGGATGTGGTGGCTGGATCCCCAAAGTGCCTCAGTCCCAGTGCCACCCCTGGGGCTGGCTCCTGTCCCTGCTGGGATTCAAACCCCACAGCTTTGGGAAACAACACCAAAGGCCCAGAGGGGCACAGGAAGGTTCTGGAACACAGCACAGCAARTGGGATTTACCTCTGGAGGATCCTGTTCCTAGAGCACAGTGGCAGGAAARGCCTCAGGGGTAGCTCAGATCTTCCCTTTATCAGGCACTTAGATAACCTTGTTTAGAATTGCAATCCAGATGTGCCAGGAAACACAGGATAAAGTCAGGTTAGAGCTGTGCTGAGAGGATCAGCTGCTCTTAGAGAAAAACAGTGGTTGTGGGCAAATTCAGAATTTTAAACCAGTGCTGCTGGTGTTTGCCAGTCCTGAAACCTCTTTTAAACTTTTCCTCCTTACTTAGGGGCAATAGTAGATTTAATTTTTAAATGGAAAAAGAATCTTAAACATCCCAGCTGTGCAAAGAAACACAGGTACTAAATTGCAGGAATTTACTCCTCATGCGTTTCACCAATTAAGTGTCACAATTTATTCCTCACCTTTTCACTTCCAGCTCAGAAGGGCTCTTCCCTTATTTGACAGSCTGGTCTCCAAGCAGGTTTGTGCTCATTTGCCCCAGGGCTGAGCTGATTGCTTGGAAATGTGTCCCCAGATGAGGTGGTGGTGTAGAATTAATTCCCCGTGGTTGTTCCCTGAGGAGTTCTGTGGGATGTGCTGCTGGATGTGTGTGCAGGGTACAGAACTGGGCCTGGCCACTGCCAGCTCCTGCTTTATCTGCATCCCAGTGATGAGTGTCTGTGGGAGGCTCCACACACTGCAGGAGCTGGAATGGGGTTTGTGATTCCATGTAGAGCTCTTGTGCTGAGTGTGGAACCTTCCCAAAGGTGGGGATAGATCGTGGAATCCCAGGACCTTCAATCCCACCCAGCCCCAGCCCTGCCATGGCAGGGACCCCTTTGCTGGCCCAGGGACTCCCAGCCCCAATGTCCAGCCTGGCCTTGGGCACTTCAGGGATCCAGGGGCAGCCCCAGCTGCTCTGGGAATCCATCCCAGCCCCTCCCCACCCTCCCAGGGACAATTCCTGCCCAAAATCCCACCCAGCCCTGGGAAGCCATTCCCTGTTCCTGTCCCTGCAGCCCTTGTCCCCAGTCCCCCATCTCCTGCAGCTCCTTCAGGCCCTGCAAGGTCCCAGTTCAGTCACCCTGGAGCTTCCCCAGGACAGATGCAAGGCTGGTTTTTGCCAGGAATGTCTTCCCTGGGATGTTTGGTTCSTGTTGGCATCACCCATGGCTGAGTGTTGCCATCCATTTTGTTTGTCTGAGCAGAGCCTGCATTTCCTTTTCCCTGCACACACTGCTCCTGAATCCCTGAGCCWCAGGAGCACAACTGAGGGCAGGAATTGCAGAATTCCAGGGGTTCTGCTGGCAAAGCTGGGAGTGCCAGCTCTGAGGAGCTGCCGAGCTCCTTCCCCTCGCAGCTGCACAAATGTCTGCCTGCCCCGCCCTGCTTTCACTTTCACAACCTCGGGCTGGGGCAAAATGCACAAACAGCAAGGAGCTGTGGGGCTTGGAAATGCACAGTTCAAATAATGGCTCAAGTAATGAGTGCTGGTAATTAATTAGCAAACACTTCAGTTGAGTTTTAGCAGCTGTAAAATGTGTTTGCTCTGCTAATTGTTGTCAAGAGGAGCAGGTACAGCCTTTTCACTCCCCTTTATCAATTAAAGGAAGCCTTTAATTTATTTTCTGGAAAAATTGCTTTTAATTATTTTTTTCTGGAAACCTTTTTATTTCTTAAATCTGGGCTGAACTAAACAGATTTATTTGTATATTAAGAAATAGTATAAATATATTATTTAATACTTTATTAATATTTTTATTTTTACCCTCAATGAGAAAATAATTCAAAAACTCATATTAGTAAACTATAGAGAAACCCATCATCATCTTTCTTAGAGGTGGTTAATTATATTTAACCAAATAATRAGAATTGGATTCATTCCTTGTTTGTCCATACTTGCCATATTTTGCTGTTCAGTCCAAGGAGGGTTTGTGATTACAAACATGAGGGCTGTAAACCCAGTGCAGAAACCTCTCAGTGCTGCTCAGCTCYGAGTTCAGTCTTTCCTGTGATTGTTTTTTCCTGGATTTAAACAGAGGAAATGCTTTAATGCAAGGAGGAGGAAGAGTTGTGACAATCCCAGAATCTCTGAGGAGGTGGCAGTTTCCTCCCCCAAGGCACTTTTGGGGAGAGAACCCCCACTTTTGTGGCAGGGAGCAGCTGGATAATTGGGATTTTATCAATC
Organism: Alauda arvensis; assembly: GCA_902810485.1. Taxonomy (NCBI): domain Eukaryota; kingdom Metazoa; phylum Chordata; class Aves; order Passeriformes; family Alaudidae; genus Alauda; species Alauda arvensis. The sequence goes on along the minus strand of CADDXX010001072.1, from coordinate 86,097 downwards.
CAGCAGCAGTTATTCACAAACTGATTGTTTGCTTTTAGAGATGGGCAAGAAATTAAAATCAGAGTTGGGTTGGGGTTTTTTTGTCTTGTCAGACCTGCAGCAGTAACAAACTGRCCTTGTCACTGGCTCTGGTTAATCCTTTCTAAATCATCTTTTTGAAAATTCAAATTATTTTTAATACCACCCAAACYACTTCAAATTAATGTGGGATATAAAGGGAAATCACAAAGGAACCCTCATACCTAAAGAATCCTTTTCTCTCTCCAAATTAACTTGGTGATTGGACTTGGAGATAAAGTTTTCCAACCTTAATTACACCACCTTGGAGAGGAAATTTCATTCTGATCTTTGTTGTCCCAAATAAGTGTGAAGGTGAGATCTTTTCCAACTCAATGATTCTGTGATATTCCAGTTGGAATCATTTTGATTGCTGCTTATTTTATTTTTTCTCTATACCATCTCATACTCATGCCATAGATTTTTTTTTCCGAATGCTTTCCCTATCCCAAAAAACCCCCAAAAAAACCCCAAAAAAAGCAAATGGAGAGAAGAACGAGGCCTGTTTTGTTCCCAAGGGGGAGGTGGAGCAGATTGCCATGATGAAGCCCAAGGGGCAGACGGAGCACGACGAGGGCATGCTGGAGTACCTGGAGGATCTGATCGGCTCGGCGCGCCTCAAGGCGCCCCTGCAGAGCCTGTGCCGCCGCGTGGAGCTGCTCAACGAGCGCCGCGGGGACACGGTGAGCTCCTGGGGGTCCCAAACCCAGCCACACTCACACACAGCCCTGGGGGGACATGAGTGACACAGACTGCTGTGCCCAGCCTGCCTTGGGAACATTCATTGGGGCATTGAACCAGTGGAAGGACTGAAAAACGCTAAATTACATCAAAGCGCGTTTACCGTGATGTGCCCGTAGTGATTTATCCTGTGGCAGGTTTGTTTTAAAGGTAAATAACACCTAAAAATTAAGGTAACAACCTGTAGTTGCACTAATTAAATCAAAAATGGCCCTGGGGGAAACCTGAATTACACAGAATTACTGTGCCCAACCTGCCTTGGGAACATTCATTGGTAAAAAATGCTAAATTCAATCAAAGTTTGTTTTCCGTGATATGCTCATGGTAAATCCTGTGGCAGGCTTGTTTTAAGGGTAAATAACACCTAAAAATTAAAGGTGAATAACACCTGTAGTTGTACTAATTCAATCAAAAATGGCCCTGGGGGCATCCCAAATTACACAGAATTACTGTGCCCAACCTGCCTTGGGAACATTCACTGGTAAATGAATTGGTAAAAAAACGCTAAATTCAATCAAAGTTTGTTTTTTGTGATGTGTCCCTGGTAAATCCTGTGGCAGGCTTGTTTCACCTAAAAATTAAGGGTAACAACCCCTGTAGTTGTATTAATTCAATCAAAAATGGCCAGTCAGAAGGCTGAGAAAAAGAAAATCACCATCAAATTGCCTTGAGGTAATCAGAGGTAATTTCTGATTTACCTGTTACCTGATAGGTAATTCACTTATCAGAGGTCATTTCTGATTTACCTGTTACCTGGTAGGTAATTCACCTATCAGAGGTCATTCCTGATAGCTTTTCTCCAGAGGATCCTACAAAGGGTTGGGAATTTTCTCCTCATGGTTTTGTGCTGGCCCTGCCTCAGCTCTGCCCCTCTGTTTCCTGCAGTTAAACAGGGTTAAAATGGTGGAGAAAGAGAAGGATGCCTTGGAAGAGGACAAGAATAAAGCCATTGAGTTCCTTTCCTTGGAAAACCAAATATTTAAGGAGAAGAATCAGATGTGTCAGTATTACATGTGAGTAACTCTCAAGCTTTGGGTTGGCTTTGATGAGCTGGGGCTGCTGTTAAACTTTGTTTCATTATCTCTAATTAGAAATATTTTCCATTTCTAACTCCAGATTRTTGTTATTTTTGATGCTTTACAYAATCCTGTTGTTACACWGAGAASTGGAACTAGAGATTGATTGTGAAGATGGAGAAAAGTGAGCATTTATTGCTGTTTTCTTTTCCTAGCCATGACCTAAAGAAACGAATCAGTGACCTGGAAATGCAGAAAGAGAAAATTAATGAAGAAACTAAAAGTATTAATGAGAAAAGCAGTAAACTTGCAGAGGAAACAAAAACCAAGAACAARGCTCTGAAAGAACTTGAGAAGTGAGTACTTTAGGGATGTGTAGTACCATGTTTTGCATGTTTCCAACCAAAAAATTAAATTATSTGATGAGCAGAGTCACTTCTGGTAYRTTTAAATGCACAAAGAAGCATTGAMATTAATGCACAAAAATCARTTAAATGYACAAAAATMAATTAAAGCAWATTCACATTGGTTTGATTTGGTTCTGGGTAAGATTCACAATTACAATAAGAAAATGTCTGATCTTTTTAATGGATTTTAAATATTTTTATTGACTGTACAAAAGAAGAGTTAGTAAATGTTTTTTAGATTTACAAYCCTAATGCTTAGGGCCATGGATTTGGGAATTTTTCCCTGGTTTCCTCATGAATTATTTATGAATAAATTGTGTTTCTTAGAATTGCTTTTGCAGTTTGGGTTCTCATCCCCAATCCATCTGCAATACTGACCTGCTCATCCTCAGGGAATTACTGGGCAGAGATGGGAATTACCAATTCTGCCAAGAAAAAAAAGCAAATTTCTGAAAATATRTTTCATGTTGCTTGTGTGGTTGATCTTTTTCTGATGGAACATCATTTTCCCAAGGAAATACTGGGAATAAAGTGAATATTGGATGATGTTTATCACAAAACCTGAGTAATATTAGTTTAAATTCTTCATGTTGACTTATTAACCCAAGCTTCATTTTATTTTTATACTGTCTGAAATAATTATTTTTTTCTTTTTTCCTTCAGGAAATTCAATAAAATTACCAAGTTCATAGAGGAAAACAAAGAAAAATTCACTCAGYTGGATTTGCAGGATGTGAAAGTGAGGGAGAATCTCAAACATGCCAAGAGCAAGGCTAAAAAACTGGAGAAGCAGCTTCAAAAGGACAAGGAAAAGGTAGGGGCATGGATCAGCTGGATTGGCTTGGAAAGTGCAGTTAATTGGGGGAGAAAAATGGGAAGGGCACAAAGAAAAATGGGGTTTAAATTGTTTTAATTAGATATTTTAAGTTATTAAATCAGCCAGAGGTTTTGTTTGCTCATCACTCACTGCAGTGGTGACTCCATGAGTGGAGTTCATTCATGAATCTGGGTCCTCCCCTTAGTTCCTGAGAGCTGTTGGGATGGGTTTGGATGGAGGAAGAACTCAGGAATTGTTGTTCCAGGGGGAGAGGAGGAGTTAAATCATGAATCTGGGTCTTCCACGTGGTCCCTGAGAGCTGTTGGGATGGGTTTGGATGAAGGAGGGACTCAGGAATTGCTGTCCCAGGGGGAGAGGAGGAGTTAATTCATGAATCTGGGTCCTCGACGTGGTCCCTGAGAGCTGTTGGGATGGGTTTGGATGAATTTGGGCCTCAGGAGTTGCTGTCCCAGGGGCAGAGGAGGCTCAAGGTCCTTTCCTGCTGCAGGTGGAGGAGCTGAGGAACGTCCCCTCGTCGAGCACCAAAACCATCGAGGAYGCCACGGCCAAGAGGGAGCTGCTGGCCAAGGCCAAGGACAAGGAGGAGGCCAAGCTCAGGCAGGTCCTGGCCAGCCTGCAGGAGGAGACCAAGGGGATCCAGCAGGAAAAAGAGGTTTGGCCAGGCAGGAATGACCCACCTGCTGTAACTTCACTCTTGTCAAGGACACCAGCACTTGGGAAATGCCATTTATTGACAACTCCACTCTTCCTTGGGGTAGTTCAGAGCAGCCTCAGTGGGAAATTAATCTGAAATTAATAATTACAGCTAAACACTTGGCTGCTTTTTGAGTGCTCAAGCATCATCAGGTAGCTCATTCCTAGATTTAATATCAATAATACACTCTGGTTTTCTGCCACCAAAACATTTAAGCCAATGGTGTTGTTTAAATAAATAATGTCCAGTACCTGGAAGCTGGAAATTTATCCTGGAAATTTGCAGGATGATTTTCTGTCCTTGAAAAGGTGGATTCTCCATGGATTTGAGCTGGAATTCAGCTCTGTGCAGGGCTCCTCCCACCTTGGAGAAAACAATACAAAGCTTGCATGGAAATGCTCTGTGCTAACTCCCTGAAGTTCTTTATAATTAGCAAAAGCCTCGTTAAGCCATTAATGCTCATTAATGAGAGAGCAGAAGTGTTTGGCTGCATCCAGGGCTGGAGGAGCACATCCCTTTTGCTCTCCCTGTGCCCAGCTGGGGGCTGAGCTGTGCCTGTGGTGTTCCTGCAGGGCAAGGAGAAGGAGCTGATGGAGTTCAGCAAGGAGGTGACCGAGGCCTGCTCCAAGATGGAGATTGCACAGTCAGAGCTGGAGCTGTACCTGAGCAGGTACAACTCTGCTGTGGCTCGCCTCAGCCAGGCTCAGGAGGCCCTGGGSAGCACCTCCAGCACCCTGAAGGAGAGGAAAGCTGCCATCAAGGACATTGCTGGGAAACTGCCCCAGGCTGAGCAGCAGCTCAGGGAGGTGAGACCTGACTTTGCCATTTCATTTTGAGTCACACACAAACCAGAGGCACACTCTTCTCTCTGGCAATAATCATGAAAATAAACCATGACCCTTCTCCTCTAAATAACATTAAAAAGCTGTTTTCTAATACTCACTATGCTGGTGGAGCAAGTATTGGATTTCAAACTCATTCTTTTAAGGCAATGTTGAGTTAAATCCTACATACTCCTGGAATAGATTTAATTTCACTCTGAGATGTGGCTGTGTTCCTGAGCCTTCTTCAGGATACTGAGGCCCTGGCACAGCATCCCAGAGATCCCTGGCAGTGCCCAAGGCCAGGCTGGGCAGGGCTTGGAGCCCCTGGGACAGTGGGAGGTGTCCCTGCCCAGGGCAGGGGTGGCACTGGGACAGCTTTAATGTCCCTCCCAACCCAAACCRCCCTTCCAACTCCATTTCCTGCTCCTCAACCATTCCCCAAAGAACAAAGCCATGCATTGCAGACTCCCTGAAGCCAGGAGATTTTGGGAGGCTGAGCCAATGCCTTTGAACCCCTCAGAAGGAGAATGCTCTGGAGAAGCTGGGAAGGGAAGAATGCGGGGCCAAGGATCAGGTGCGGAGCCTGCGGCGCAGAGTGGAAGAGGCCAAAAGTTCTTTGGCACAAAGTCACAGCAGAGGGAAAGTGCTGGAGGCTCTGCTGCAGCAGAAGAAATGTGGCAATATCCCTGGCCTCTATGGAAGGCTGGTGAGTTTGAGGAGGCTGTTACCATTTTTGTGTTGAACTTTAAGAGGTGCTGAGTGGTGTTCCTGTGATAGAGTGTGGGATCCTCACTTCCCTGGCATTAGGGATTTGGAGAGGGATTCCTCATTTTCCTGGAATTAGGGATTTGGAAAGCAGAGCTGTAAATCCTATGGACTTACTGCAAAATCAAACATTTTTCAGTTCTTCCCAAGCAACGTTGGTTTAAAGTTCTGAAAATTCAGAGCTGAGTTTTTCATTCCTGTTGCACAATCAGTGTAATTGTACAAGTGCTGGGTTTGTATTCTGCAGTTTTTTGTCCGAGGAGAATTATCTCTGCTTCAAAAAAAATCAGTTTATTCAGATTTTAAAAAGTGCATTCATGGATTTCCTGGGACACAACTCCAAGAGCAGTTCAGGTGCCAACTGATCAGTGTTTGTCCTGGATCCTCAGGGAGACCTGGGAGCCATCGATGACAAGTATGATGTGGCCATCTCCTCCTCCTGTGGAGCCTTGGATCACATTGTTGTGGACACCATTGACACTGCCCAGGCCTGTGTGAACTTCCTGAAGGCTGGAGGCATTGGAGTTGCCACCTTTATAGCCCTGGACAAGGTGAGTCCCCACCCTTGGGAAAACAAATCATTTTGCTGTTAATTACAGTCTGATTAATTTGTTTTAAAGCCTTGTTTGGCTTTGTTCCCATTGAACAATGACCTCAACATTTACCCCAAAGATTGATGCCTTGATTTGCTTTGTGGCTGCAGATGGCAGTGTGGGAAAAGAAAATGCAGGCAATCCCCACTCCAGAGAACACCCCAAGGCTCTTTGACCTGGTGAAGGTGCAGGACCCCAGCGTGCGCACCGCCTTCTACTTCGCTCTCAGGGACACGCTGGTGGCCAAGAACCTGGAGGATGCCACCAGGATAGCATTCCAAAAGGAGAAAAGGTGGAGGGTGGTGACCCTGCAAGGACAAATCATCGAGGTGTCAGGTACTGCAGCCCCAGCTGGAGTGGTGGAACCCTGGAAGATGAGAATTTGAGGTTTTCTGGGGTAAAAAGTGCTGACCCTCAAGGAAGCACCGCATTTGATCTGAGGCCTTGGGACAGGCTGAGTGAGAGCACTGAGATTATGGGTGTGGAGTTTGGAGAAGTGTGTGATCTCTCTAAAAACTTAGATTGTGTGAGCCAAAATGGAGGACTTAAGGCATTGTCTGAGTCTTTTTCACTTTATTTTTCACCTTCTCCTTCATAGGTTTGGGCAGTTTTTGTGACTGGTTAGAAAAGTCCACAATGCAGACCACAAGTAGTTGTTTATTTGGTTTAAAGTACAAATAATTGAGGTGGCATTTCATATTTGGGTGATTTGTCCTTAGAAGATGTGGCAGAGATGGAGAAGGGCCTCCATTTTGCTGGTGTGCAGAACTCACCACTTGTGATAAGATAGATAAGAATTAATAAACACCTGAGTCTAAGAAGAAATTTGTCTCTGGTGCATTCAGTCCCTGGCTGACAGTGAGGCTGAAAAGAAACCTAAACCCCAGCACTGGAGCTCCATGGGAAGCACTTTGTGGGTGATCCTAAAGCCCAAGGAGCTCTGTGACCTCTTCTCATCCCTCTTTCTGTAGGAACCATGACTGGTGGGGGAGGAAAAGTCATGAAGGGCAGAATGGGCTCCTCAGTAGTGATGGATATCTCAGAAGAAGAGGTGAGCACAGCATGGAAATGGAATTCCAGCAGGATTCCTTCATTTGGGCAGCTCTGACACACAAGTGCCTTTCAAAGCAGCATGAGCAGGAGCAATCTGGGTTGGAAGAGAATTAAAAAGGGTTACACAGCCAAAATTCAGTGTTAGCAGAGGTTACACTTTGAAATGCATCAGGGACAAAAGGTTTGTCACTGGCAGGGGCTGCCCAGGGAGGTGTGGAGTCCCCATCCCTGCAGGTGGCACTGCTCTGGGCTGGGGACAAGGAGGTGGCCAGTCACAGCCTGAACTCCCTGGTCCTGGAGGGCTTTTCCAGCCTCAGGGATCCTGGGATTCTGTGTTTATTCACAGCCCAGCCCATTATTGAATTCAGTCTCCCTTTGGTAGCTTGGACACCTTTTGGAGCAGGATCCAGTTTGCTTTTCCCACTGAATCCCATTTAGGTTTTAATCTGGAGCTGCTCCTCTTGTTCCTCACTGGCAGAGCTCAGTTCCCAGCACTCAGACTCCCCAAAATGAAGTTTTTACTGCACTTTCTCTGTTTTAAGAGCTGCTGAGCACAGGGATGAGCCCTGGCTTGGTCCTGTGGTGGTGCCACCAGTAAATAACCCTGTCATCCTGTGCAGATCAGCAGAATGGAATCCCAGCTGCAGAGGGATTCCCAAAGAGCCCTGCAGTGTGAGGAGGAGAAATCCCAGCTGGAGGAAGCCATCAGGAAACTGCAGCAGGACATTCGGGAAATGAGGAACACCTCCGAGAAGTACACAGCCAGCATCCAGGTGGGAATYCCTGAGCACTGCCAGCCTCCACCTGCCTGCAGCCAGGGAGGGGTCAGGGACAAGGTTCCAGCCCACGTTTGTGTTCTGTTCTCTGCAGGGTTTTTCTGAACAAGAAGCTGATCTCAAAAACCAAATCAAAGAACTGGAAGCCAACGTCGCTGCTGCTGCTCCAGACAAAACCAAGCAGAGGGAGCTGGAAAAAGTCCTTGATGGTTATAAAAAAGGTACATTTTGTGGAGAGGGGATTTAGAGACAAAAGTTGTAGTGGTCTATTTAAGCACTAGAGGAAGGAATGGGTTTGGGTTTGTGCTTCAGTTCCCTGTCTTGGTTTGGGACCTCGTTTTTCTGAGCTGTTTCTAGAGATCAGAGTAAAACCCCTTTTCTTTGTAATTGCTCAAGTTCATGTTTCAGTCAAGCTRAAGTAAACATGAATTGCAGTATTTTGTTTCTTTCCTTAGATTTTT
>CADDXX010001072.1:59387-77533 GCA_902810485.1 Alauda arvensis | reverse complement strand
GGTTTTTGTGGCAGAGCAGTGGCAGGAAGGAGTGGCTGGATTTGGATGTTTGTCACAGATAAACTCATCATTTGTCACAGCATGGAGAATCAGAGAGAATCCACAACYTGAGCTGTTTYTGRTGTCTCCAAGCTCATGATTTCCCCAGGTTCCTTGGATTTATGCTTCCAYGTCATTCCCATCAGTGTCTTTGATCTAGATCTTAATTAGTAATTAATTTTTAAAATTCCTGCCCTSCCCATATTGAATCAAAGCAAACCACTTACATGGCTGCAGTTTGGGTAATTAATTGTCAGTGGAGGAACAGGGCAGAGCTTCCCTGTGAAATCCCTTCCATCACTTTGTCCCTTCAGTGCTGGTGTCCTTTGGGGGGCACAGTGCCCTTAACTGCCCTTGTCCATGCACAGATTATGAGAGGGTGGCTGAGAAGGCCAGGAAGATGGAGGAGGAGGTGAAACGGCTCCACCAGCTCATCATGGACACCAACAACAAGAAACTGAAGGCTCAGCAGGACAAGATTGATCAGATTGACAAGGAGATGGATGAATGTTCCTCAGCCATCACCAAGGCCCAGGTGGCAGCCAAGACTGCAGACAGGTACAGCACTGCACTCACTGTCTGTGCTGAGTGGGCCTCAGGGAGGGAAAGGGAACTCAATTTTGTACTTCCTAATAGTTGAAAAGTCACATTTAATCAGCATTTCTCTTGTATTTGCCTGAATTATTTCTCTAGTACTGCCTAAACTGCAATATTCAGGATAAAGTCCAAARCAGCACTCCATTGGATGTGCTGGAGCAGTTCAAATCTGAAGGGACTGRTTTTATGAGGGGATCTGTCAGGAAATAAAATGAGATCTATTTTTTATGGGAGCTCACCAATCCACAGAGATTCCAAGCTCTGCAAGAAGAAATGAAGTCATTTAGCGAGCTCTGGCTGCTGAGGAAGACAGCTTTGTTTTCCTTGGATCCCTCTGGAGTGTGGGAGCTGGTGCCTAAAGCAGCACTTCCTCCTGCTTGTCAGTGAGGTTGTGCTCCTGCATTCTGAGCTCTCTGCCTGTGTGAGGAGCTCAGAGATCCCTTCCCTGGGCAGGAACCTGAAGAAAKCCGAGGAGGCTCTGAAGCGCACGGAGAAGGAGATGGAGGAGAACGAGAAGGAGATGAAGAAGCTGACAGCAGAGCTGACAACTCTGGAGGACAAAGCCACCGAGGTGATGAACGAGTGCAAGCAGGCTGAGGTGAGTCCTGGCACCACCCTGGCCTCCAGGGAAATCAGGGAGAGGGGTTCARTCCTCCCTCTGTCCCACTGAAAGCCCATTCTCTCTGCAGAGCAGCCAGGTTTTCATTTTTTATACTCAACCTGGAAATTTATCCTGTTCCACTTCAGGCTAAAACTTACACCAAGTAAATTGCTGGGCTTAAAAGTTGCTTAAACTTCAAATTTCTCCAGTTATGTGGGATTTTAGTTTCCCATCTCGATTTCCATGAGAGAGGGAAAACCAGGATGGCTGAAATGCTTTCAAATATTGATTTGATGTCTTTCTCTAATTAGCTAAAAATGAGTTCAGGACCCATTTGATCAGATCTGGAGTGAAAATACAAACTGCAGCATTTTCTCAGTCATTCCAGAATTCAGGGATCAGTTCTAAATCCAAGAATATTTATTTGTTTCCATCAATAGSTGTKWGTAAATTAAATCAMAGCAGACTTTTYACCCARAAAAGGGGCAGCATTTTTGTAGGTGATTGATTAATGCCCCTTTTGGGGATATTTGTCATTTTTCTCTTCAGGAAGCTTTGCCAGCAGTGCAGGAGGAGCAGAAGAATTTACTGCAGGAGGTGAAAACRATCCGGGATGCTGAACACACCCTTCAGAGTGAAGCTCTGAGCATCAAGCTGAAAATTGAACAGATTGACAGCCACATTTCCACCCACCAGGGCAAGGTTAAATACTGGCAAAAAGAGGTACGAGATGGTTTAGTTCCTAAAATTTAAACTGGGGAATTGTGGAATGGTTTGGCTTGGGAGGGACCTTAAAGCTCACCCAGATGCACCCTCAGGGAAAGGTTCAATACTGGCAAAAAAAAAAGAGGTAGGAAATGGTTTAGTTCCTAAAACTTAAATCAGGGAATTGTGGAATGGTTTGGCTTTGGAAGGATCTTAAAACTCATCCAGATGCACCCTCAGGGACACCTTCCACTATCCCAGAGGTTGCTCCAAGCCCTGGCCTGGCCTTGGGCACTTCCAGGGATCCAGGGGCAGCCCCAGCTCCTCTGTGGATCTCACAGGATGAACTCATCCCCTTAGAAAACAGGATTTGGGAGAAAATTCCTCTCCAGATCACAGCCTATTGCTGTACCTGCAGGAACAGGATAACAGGATAAAGGGATATTTATTCTCTTTTTCACATCCTATTTTCAAGAGACTTGTGGGAAGAACCTTGAAGTGTTTGGAGATTAACATAACCTAGAAAATCCTCATTTTACAAAAGCTCCACGTGTTTGTTAAACTTTCCCCGTCTTTTGCACTGCAGATCTCCAAGTTATCCCTGCACGCCATCGAGGGCGAGGCCCCCGAGGAGCTGCGGGCGCTGAGCGAGGAGGAGCTGGAGGCGCTGCAGGAGCCGGACGTGCTCAGCAAGAGAATCGCGCTGCTGGAGGCGCAGCGCCACCAGCTCCGCCCCAACCTGGCGGCCATCGACCAGTACCGAGCCAAGGTAACGGCCCCGGGCTGCGGGGGGACACGAGAGGAGGGGTCTGGGACAGGAGAGGGGGTCTGGAACAGGAGAATGCTCCGGGGCTGCTGTAATCCCTGCAGGGGGGACAGGAGAGGGGGTCTGGAACAGGGGACAGCCCCGGGGCTGCTGCAGGAAAGGGGTTCTGGAACAGGGGAGTGCTCTGGGGCTGCTGTGAGGGGACAGGAGAGGGGGTCTGGAACAGGGGACAGCCCCGGGGCTGCTGCAGTCCCTGGGGAGAGCAGGAAAGGAGTGCAGGAACAGGGGAAAGCTCYGGGGCTGCTGCAGGAAGGGGGTTCTGGAACAGGGGAATGCTCTGGGGCTGCTGCACTTCCTGGGGGAAACAGGAAAGGAGTTCTGGAACAAGGGAAAGCTCTGAGTGAGCTGAAATCCCTGGTGGGGAACAGCACAGCCCTGGGCATTCCAGGGAATCAGAATTTTGCTCCTCCTGCTTCCTTTTGGAAGCCTGGAATTCACCTGTTCTGTCACCAGCTTGTCCTTTAGCCAAGGTGCAAGTTGTTTCTAGATTCCATACTGACATTGTCAGGTGACAACAAACTCTCCTGGGTGATCTTGAGGTTTTTTCTAGCCTAAAGAATTCCATGGTTCTCCTGGGAATGTTCATTTAATGGAGTCAAGTCTTGACAGCCAAGACAGACACAAAATACTGGGGTTTTCCCCTCCTCACATCAGTAATAATGAGCCATTCAACAGATGAAGGATTTTTTATTTTGACACAGGTTTGGTTTTTTTGTTTTCCCTCAGCAGCAGAGATGGAAAAACAGAGACARTTTGGGGGTTTTGTTTCAGGGCTGTTTGCCAAGCTGGGGAAAAGGAATGTTCAGATGGCAGAAGTGGTTTAAACTCTGAACTGAGGAGGCAGCTGCTCTCAGTGCCCTTGGTTTGGGTGTTTCCCCTGCAGGAGGAGCTGTACCTGAAGCACGTGGGAGAGCTGGACAACATCACCAGCGAGAGGGACAGGTTCAGAGAGGCCTTCGAGGAGCTCAGGAAGCAGAGGCTGAATGAATTCATGGCAGGCTTCAATGTCATCACCAACAAGCTGAAGGAGAACTACCAGATGCTCACACTGGGAGGGGATGCTGAGCTGGAGCTYGTGGACAGTCTGGATCCCTTCTCAGAGGGAATCATGTTCAGGTTTGCAAAACACTTCAKWTTCTATGAASTTCTAATCATCATAGTCCTTTTTTSMACYTMTTTTTATAATAAATGTTTACTAATCATTAGTGAACCAAGACAAGCTCAATGTGGGCAAATAGTGAACTTTGAGCTCTCAGATTCATTTCTGTCTCCTGGAGAAAGCAGGAATTAAAGCAGTTGGAAAGCTTTGAACTCATTTCCAAGCACTTCTTAATTCCCAGGTCACTTCATCCCTGCCTAGGGAATGATGGCAGTGGATAAATTAATGTATAAAGATAATCAGATATGGCTATGTGTATAGATGAATTAATGAATGTATCCATATCCAGACATGGATAAATTCATATATATAAATTAATGAATTAACTGGGAAGGCAGTGGGCAGGGCATGAGGAGCTGCAGTCCCTGCCCTGTATTACCCAGGCTGAGCTCAGGCAGAGATCAGAATTCCTGACAGTCCCAACTCTTCTCTGTTCCAGTGTCAGGCCTCCCAAGAAGAGCTGGAAGAAAATCTTCAACCTGTCAGGAGGGGAGAAGACCCTGAGCTCSCTGGCCCTGGTGTTTGCCCTGCACCACTACAAACCCACCCCTCTGTACTTCATGGACGAGATCGACGCCGCCCTCGACTTCAAGAAYGTCTCCATCGTGGCATTTTACATCTATGTGAGTTGTGTGGCCTCACCCTGGGCTGTCCCTGCATCCTGCAGCAGGGACACAGTGTGCACACACTTCCACAGGCTCTGGGTGCTGCAGGGTCACTGCTCCCTCTGGAACACACAGAGATTTGCCCCARAAAACTCARCTTGAGCTGTTYCTGGTGTCTCCAAGCTCMTGATTTCCCCAGGTTCCTTGGATTTATGCTTCCATGTCATTCCCATMAGTGTCTTCCATCTAGATCCTAATTAGTAGTAATTAATTTTTTTTCATCCTTTTAAAATTTCTGCCTTCACCATATTGAATCAAAGCCAGGCTCTGCCATGAGTGTAAAATGAATCCCTGTGTTCTTTGTGGGAACACATCCCTTTGGTGCAGGGATGCTGCTCAGCAGGGCAGGAACTGCACAGTTCCACCAGCTCCTGGGAAATGCAGTTCTGAAAATTTCACTTTTGAGCATCTTCCTATTAATTAAATACAAAGAATGAGCTTGGAGTAACTCTAATTGCCCCAGTTCCTGCATTTAAGTGCTCTATGTGCATTAATTAATCCATGTTGAGTGGTTTTTGTGGCAGAGCAGTGGCAGGAAGGAGTGGCTGGATTTGGATGTTTGTCACAGATAAACTCATCATTTGTCACAGCAGAGAGATGTTGGGGTTCGTGGTATCATAGAGAATCCACAGCTTGAGCTGTTTCTGATGTCTCCAAGCTCATGATTTCCCCAGGTTCCTTGGATTTATACTTCCATGTCATTCCCATCAGTGTCTTTGATCTAGATCCTAATTAGTAATTATTTTTTCCCCATGCCTTTAAAATTCCTGCCCTCCCCATATTGAATCAAAGCAAACCACTTACCCAGCTGCAGTTCAGGTAATTAAACCTGAATAAAATGGAATATTCAGAGATTATTAACTGCACTTTTGGGAACAGGTGACAAAGATTGGGAGCAGCTCCTTCAGACTGGGGAAGCACTGGGAAGTTCCCTGGCTGCAGCTGCAGTTTCAGCTTGGCTTTKTGTGCCACAGCAGGACAGAGGGAATTTTGGGAATGCTGGGCACTAACACAAATCCCTTCTGTTTCAGGAACAAACCAAAAACGCCCAGTTCATCATCATCTCCCTGAGGAACAACATGTTTGAGATTGCAGACAGATTAATTGGGATTTATAAAACCCAGAACACCACCAAAAGTGTGGCCATCAACCCCAAAATCCTGGCTGTGAAAGGACTGGAGGAACTCGGCCTCCCTGAGTGCACTGTAGCCCAAAAATAGGGAGGAAGCAACTTCCATGGCTGCTGCTGCTKATTTTTGTATGATCTCCTTTTGTATTGTACACTTTGTTTTGTAAATTTTTGAATAAATTTTGTAAAGATTTGATCTTGTTAATATAAACCCATCCTCAGTCAATCCCACTTTTGGAATGTCATGTGAAAGTTGAGGAAAGGGAGATGCAAAGTGATGAAAACAGAGTGCACTGGGTTTCCCAGGGGATGGGCAGCACCAAAGACACGGACACCAATTAAAGGACTCAGTGTCAYTTACTGAGATGCAAAACTGCCAGGAAGCTCAGCAGTGCACCTSATACTCACCAAAAAACTCCAGCAGGATGTTAGAGACCGAAATCACAGCTGTGGATCAAGGCAAAACTCACCTCTCCTCACCTGACGTGGATGAGAACTTGAGTTCAGAGGAAATCCATGCACTAGGAAAAGAAGGATACAGAAACAGAAGAGTGCAGAGCTTCAACAGCCCAGCTTTAAGKAGAAATTGAAAACACCCAGTGCAGAAATGCAGCATTATTTTCAATCTAATCCAGGTAGTCAGGAAGGATTCTCCTGCACAGCTCCAGGGGCAGGGCAGCAGTGTGGCACAGCTCCTGCACCCTGTCCTGCAGGCTCGGGCAGGAATGCTGATAACTCTGCAGCAGGAACTGCCAGAGGAGCGGGGATGGTGCCAGCTGAGATGTCCCCGTGCCACAGGGACAGCAGGGAGGTGAGCATCAGCAGCAGAACCTTGGGCTCAGTGACAGCTGCTGCTGTTTGCCCTCTGGAGCCCCGTGCAGCTTTGGGGGTGGATCCTGTGCCCTGTCCTGGCTCAGTTCTGGAGCAGCTGTCCTGCAGCACCTCCTCCATCCTCGGCTGCATCTCCACAGGCTCTGCGAGTTGTTCCTGGAGCTGCAGCTTCTCCAGGGAAAGCAGCGGGGACTCCTCCTGCTGGACAGCCCAGTGCAGCTCCYTTAACTCACCCTCCTCCAGCTTTTCGACCTCGTATTTCCCCTGGAGATGCAGCTCTCCGGTTCATCCAGCGCACTCAGCAGAGCTGTTGTTGGTTTTTTTGTGCTCCCGAGGAGCTCCGCTCGGCGATGCAGCCGCTCCGGGCCCCACTCGTGGCGCTCCGCTCGGTAATGGAGTCACTCCTGTGGAGCTCCGCTCGGCGATGGAGCAGCTTCGAGCCCCTCCGCTCGGCGATGCAGCCGCTCTGGGCTCTTCCCGTGGAGCTCCGCTCGGCGATGGAGCCGCTCCGGGCCCTTCCCGTGGAGCTCCGCTCGGCGCTGGAGCCGCTCCGAGCCCCGCCCAGTAACGGCCGCGGCCCTCGAATGCCAATGGCGGGAACGGGAACGGGCGGGGCCGAGGGAGGGAGAGCGGTGAGGGCACTGAGGGAAGGGGAGGAGGGAGGGCAGGGCCGGAGCCGAGGGAGGGGATGAAACCGAGGAAAGGAGAGCAGCGAGGGCACTGAGGGAAGGGGTGGAAGGGGTAGAGTGAAGGAAGGGAGGAGGGAGGGCAGGGGTGGAAGGAGGGCAGGGCCGGGCCCCCTCAGGGTCCCTCCCTCAGGCGGCAGCAGCGGGGTTTGTGGAGTGCCGTGGCGGAGCCGCGGGAGGAAGGGAAGGAAGGAAAGAAAGGAAGGAGCTCCCGGCAAGGAAAGGAAACAAGAAGAGAACTCCCCGAGAAGGGCCGATTCCAGCGGCAGGAATCGCTTCAGGTTCGGGATGGAGCCGCAGAGGTGACCCCGCTCCGCGGCACGGAGGGAGCCCCGCCGCCATCCCCGCCCCGCTCCGCTCCCATCCCCGCTCCGCTCCCATCCCCGCTCCCATCCCCGCTCCCATCCCCGTCTCTCACCCTCGCTCCTCGGCACAACCCGCGGAAAATCCACCCTGGAGGAGGAGAACGGGACACAGGAACCTCCCCGGACACACGGAACCTTGTGCCGGCTGCTGAGCGCGGAAACTTGAAATGATTTCGTCTTTTCCTGGAGCTCATTCATCTGCCCCGGCCGCCGGAGAGGACACGGAGCGGCTCCCGGCGCCGAGGGAGGCTCGGCAGGGATCTGGGGAAGGAATTCCGAGTGCCAGGGGCAGGCTCGGGAGGGATTTGGGGAAGGAATTGTTCCTTTGCAGGCCCGGAGCAGCACCCAGTGAAGGCTTTTCTCATCTCCCACATTATTCTCTGTTCATTTACAGCTCACTGAAGTTCCTCTCAGCCGTTGCAAAGTGAATTTGGAAGAGAAATGAAACTCAATCAACGTTGTGATTTACATTCAAAACTTGCCTAAACGTGACTTAAAGCTAATT
The DNA here is from genome assembly GCA_902810485.1 of Alauda arvensis. Lineage (NCBI taxonomy): Eukaryota > Metazoa > Chordata > Aves > Passeriformes > Alaudidae > Alauda > Alauda arvensis. Next base: position 69,425 of record CADDXX010001072.1, on the reverse strand, counting down.
TTTCTCTGCTGTGTAGAGAATATTATACAAATATCTGGCAAACAGCTAAAATTAAGTTTCAAATAATAAAAACTCTCAAGCTCTAATCACAAATTACCCAACACATCAAGAAAATCCTAAGGGGAAAACAACAGGAGCAGAAAATAAGGGAGGTTTTGACAACAATTCACAATACTCAGAGTAAGAACATTTGTTGGTTTTTATCTATTTATGTACTTAAATTAAGAATTGAAGATGAAGCAGCATTTTGAGTGCAAACTGCCATTCCAGGAATTCARTCTGGGATTAATGATGGGTATTGCTGAGAAGTCTGACCCTCCTCTGCCTTTCCATCAAATGACAAAACTCCTGGAAAACATTTACCCATAGTGGGCATTTCAAATTTCCCCAAATTGCTCCTTTTCTGGTAAGAGCAGCTTTTAGTGCTTTATAGAAATTTAGAGTTTATCAACATTTGAGTGCCAATTTAAGGAAATTTCCCCTCAGCTTTGGGGCACAGCAAACCAGGATAAATAGAGGATTTAGAATGGATTGACCAGCAAAAATGGGAATTACTTGATGGAAATGAAGCTTCCAGCCCCTTTTCTGTGGATAATTTTAATTTCCCCTGGGATTTCTGAGTCTCACTGAGCAGCAGCTCCAACTCACCCGAGTTTGCAGCTCCTCGGTTCCCCCTCACCAAGATTTGATGCAGAATTCCTTGGATTGCTGCAGCTTTTCCTGCCAGGAATTCAGGGACACGCAGAGCTGAGGAAACACTCACAGTTCAAAAGTAGCAAAAATCTCAGGGTTTGGATGTGAGGACACCCTGGAGTTGTGAACTCTGCCAGGGTTTGGTTTTCCTGGGAATCCTTTGGGATTGCTCATTGTCTCACTGCTCTGTGCAGAAATTGGGGTTTTTTTTACCCTGTCCCAAAGCAGAAATTCCCAACTTACAAGGAAGGAAGATGGGATGAGGTCTCCAAGATCCAGGGATAATTCCACTTCCAGAAGAGAAAGGATCAATTCCAGAAACCCCTTTACACTCAGCTCATTCTTCTTCCCAGATCCTAAAATTCCAGACTGGCTCTGATTTTTTTTCCTTAAAATCCCCACCTGGCACAGCTGATTAATGGGTTAATTTTATCCTTTTTATGTTTTTAAATCTTTTTCTATTTGCTGTCCTCAATTCAGATGAAAAGAGAATTTTCTGCTCCAAAATACAGGRTATTTTAATGGATATAAATATGGACCCAACACCCAAACTCATTGATCAGCATTCCCAGGGGCAATTCCCAAATTTTTTCTGGTTTGTATCCCAAAATTCCCAAACAAATCCCCCCTTCCCCAAGAAAGGAATCACCTCAAAAATGCAAATTTGGGGTTTAAAAAAGCATAAAAAAAGCTTCAGGTTCCTCCTGGAGCTCTGCTGGTGCCACCCCTGGGGCTGGGATATTCCAGAATTCCAACATTTTGGTGAAATAACAGGGACAGGATCTGCTGTGGAGCAGGGGGAGAGAATTTCCCTGTTCAAAACCCACCCAAAAACCCCAAAATCCACCAAAAAAGGGGAAAAGCTGGAACAGGAGCAGCTCCAGGGAATTCTCTGGAGTTGTTTTACCCAGGAAGTGCCCAAAAGGCTCTTTTTGGCATTGAACACAGAGGTTTGGGGGGATTTTGTTTTTAAAAAAGCAGAAGTTGCCATAAATACCTGTCCTCCTCTTACCCCAACAAGGAAAGTTTGTAAATCAGCAATTTCCTGTGGAACATCCCCCACCAAAGGTGTTTGAGGGTGAAAATTGTCATTTCCTGGTTATTAAAATTTCCTGGTTAGGATTTTCCTTAGAACATTGCAACTTCCATAAACAGGATTTCATTTCCCTCCTTCCAGGCACTCCCTGGAAACAGCCCAGATTTATTCAGTAAACACACAAATAATTCATTAAATGGAAGGAAAATTGTTCTTTTTTTTAACTTATATAGCAAAATAACTCAAAGTTTTCAGCCTTTTTTTTACCAGGTGAAAAAAAGCCTCAACCCAGAGCCCCTAAAAATCACTTTCTTCAAATCATAGCAAAACAACTCCATGTTTTGAGCCTGCAATACACAAACAACTTGCAGAAAATGGATTTAATTCCCCTCCTCTGTGCATTCCCAGGTTCCAGGAAAACAGCCCTGATTTATTTAGTGACTACACAGAGGTAAGTAATTAAATGGAAGTAAAATTGTTCTTTTTTTACCATTTATAGCAAAATACCTTCATGCTTTGAGCCTGCAACACAAGAACAACTTCCAGAAAAAGGATTTAATTTCCTTCCTCCATGCACTCCCTGGAAACAGCCCTGATTTATTTAGTGAACACACAAATAATTCATTAAATTGAAATAAAATTGTTCTTTTTTTCACCAGGTAAAAAAACCTCAACCCAGAACCCTTAAAAGTCACTTTCTTCAAATCATCCCAAAACACCTCCATGCTTTGAGCCTGCAATGCACAAACAACTTCCAGAAAATGGATTTCATTTCCCTCCTCTGTGCATTCCCTGGATCCATGAAAACAGCTCTGATTTATTTACTGAACACACAAATAATTCATTAAATGGAAGTAAAATTGTTCTTTTTTTCACCAGGTAAAAAAACCTCAACCCAGAGTCTTTAGAAGTCACTTTCTTCAAATCATCCCAAAACACCTCCATGCTCTGAGCCTGCAACACAAGAACATTCAACAAATTTAAAACCTCAACCCACAACCTTTCAAAGCCACTTTCTTCACCTCCTCTCTGTTTTATGATGAACAATGTGAACATTTCAGAAAGAACCAGGCAGAGCAGCCAAGAGTTGCAAGTTTTAATGTTTATTTCCCCAAGACAGCCTAGCCTGCACTCTACTTGGATAAATTCACAAGCTAGTTTTTGCTGCTGCTTCTAGTTCTCAACTTTTTTTTTATTTTTATTTATTTTTAACCATGTTTTCTGATGACAAGGAATGCTGCAAAAATACTCTAGAGTCCAACAAAGAGTTTTTTTTTTTTTTTTATGATCACAAAATAATCTTTTATCCATTCTACAGTGGTTCAGAAATGACCAGCTGATTGGAGAACACAAGGTAAGGTGGGAGGTGCTAAATGGTGGCTAAACCTGGGATGTTGGGTCATAGCAAACTGCTGTTCATGCAACACTTTGTGCTCAGAAGGGGAAGGCACAGCATTTCCTACAATGAGCCACCTTATCAAGAGTTCACTTGGTACGAATTTTGTCACATCACCTGCAATTTGGTGTCACCACCTCGGAACTGAGGCACTCCTCCAATTATAAAAACACTTGCATCTTCTTGGGTGCAAGTCTGAAAAATACAAAGGTTTTTATTTTTTTTTTTGTGTGTGGTTTTGGTTGGTTTTTTTTTTGTTGTTGTTTTCTCTCTAAAGTGGCTCAAAATAGATTGTTCATGGCTGCCTACATCTAAGATAAAMAGAGTCTAAAACAATTGGATTAGGCATATTAAAGGTGTTCCAACCATGACTTGATTTGTACATCTATTCACACCTCTTTTTTCTCACTCTTTTTTTTCTTTTTCAGCAGTACATATGCACCAAATTTCATTTCTTTTTTTTAGACGTTTCCATATCATTTTCATAGAAAACAAAGTTTGAAAACAAGTAACATTGAAACACAGCACGGTATCCTACCACAACAGAAACATCTGGGGTTACAGGACTCAACCAAATCTAAAAATGAGCTATGCTGGGGAGGACCACATGCAAAGGGCTTCGTGTTATCTCTGAAAATGAAAAGGATGAGGTTTTTTTATTACCACATTTTACTGCTTTCTACTATTATGGCAACTTGTGTACTGCAACACAGTCTAGTTGGAAGGGAAATGGATGATTGCTTTTTTTTTTTGTTTGTTTGGGTTTTTTTTTTTTTCCATGCAAAAATCTACAAATTAGTTTTTGATGATATGGAAAAGCTTTTTCATAACATCAAACATTCATCTGGTGCAAATGCACGGGGAAGCCTTCCTGAAGTTCTGACTTTTACAAACAACTAAGAAGCTGTAACAGGAGAAGAGGTTTGGAAAAGAAATGGAAGAAAAACGAAGAGGGGGAAAAAAAATGAAAGAAAAAAATTAAAATAAAAAAAAATAAAAGGAAAAAAAAAATAAAAGAGAAAAACACAGGCTGCAGGAGTAAACCAGAGTCTGCTGCTAAACTTGGTGTGTCCAGTGTAAGTCAACACTTGTGAAGTCATTGGATGATTTTGAGTCTCAGCCCCCGGAGGCGACGCACGCGCACGTTCACAGCACATCACAACCACTCTCGCACGGCCTGGGCTGGCACAGCCACAGCCCCAGGGCCTGGCACAGCCTGGCACAGCCCCTGGCACAGGCTGGCAGCTGGCAGCAGGGGCACACACTCATTCACACGGGGCTGCAGAGCAAGGCCTGGCCTCCTCTCCCTGTGCTGTGGGCACCCTGCTCTCGGATGCTGTCGAGGCTGATGATGAGAGTTTTCTGCATCCCCCCCTTTGCTCCAGGAGGTCGGTGTTCCTTCTCAGGCACTGAAGATCTGTGACCTGTAGCCCTTTTTTATTTTGTTTTTTTTTTCTTTGAACAATCTAAAGAAGCATTCAGTGTGAAGTTTGTCATTACATTTTGCCACTCACTCTCACTCGCACCCACTCGCCATCTCGACTTCATTTGGGCTTGTTCTGGGATTCCAAATGAAATCTTCACTTTTACTTTCCCCATTTCATGCAGCAGCAGATCCCATGAGCCAAGATTGATGGATCAAACCTTTTTTTTGTTTTTTATTCAGTGCTGCATTTGTACCTAAACCTCCAAAACACCTCTCTAGAACTGGAACCCTTCTGCTGGTACGTTGGCAGATGAATTGAACCCAAACGTTCCACCTTGGATTGCTTCTGGAACAAGGCTTGAATCTTCATCAATCTGCAAAGCAGTGGGGACAMATGAGCAGGGACAATGCCAAAAGCAGCTCTCTCTTCACCTCCTGCCACCCCTCCATTAATTCAGTGAGAACACTAATGAAGTTATTTAAACTCCAATTTTTTAGCTTGTTTTTGTCAGGAATGCTGCCACGGCATTCCCTGACAAACACAAACCCCAAAATCTCTTCTCTACACATATTTTCTCTCCTGGAAAAGCTCCTGGCACTCTCAGAAGCAGTCTCAGCTCTTAGAGACCAGCAGCACTAAGCCAAGGAAGGACCCAGCCCAAACTGTGGCTCCCAAACTGACCCTGGATTAAATTCCCAGCCCAGCTGCAAATGCCAAAGCTGAGCTGCTGGACAAGACTTGGATCTCACAGTTCACATCCAAGTGAAATTCCAGCACTGGACAATGTTCCAGGTGGGAAGAGGCCATGAGTGCAGCTCATTTCTGCAGGGAGGGATGCAGGGCTGCATTTCCCTGTCTGTGAGTGCACACACATCACCTGTGATCCCTGTTCCACGTGTGAAATGGGAGCAGCCCCCCTGAGCAGCACAGCCCAGCCCTGGAATCATTCACAGATCCCAACTGCTCTGTTCCTGAGGCAGCACCTCAGCCCTGGAATCATTCACAGATCCCAAGTGCTCTGTTCCTGAGGCAGCACCTCAGCCCTGGGGGCAGCAGGGAGCTCCTCAGACAGGAACTGTCAGGCTCAGGCAGGGGCTGGCAGTTACAGGAACCACTCCTGGGGAATTTCATTTTCATCTCCAGAAGAGATGAGGCTGAAATTGGGCACCAGATTTTCCCTGGGTGCTCCCTCATTGTTTGCTCCCTGAGCCCWGCAGTGTCCCTGGGGCTGCTGCCTYTSCCCTGGRGCAGCTTTGGAACTGAGRACATTTCTGAACCAGSAGCACACTCACATCATCTGAGGAGAAGAACTGATCAATGATCTCATAAGCCAGTTTGTAGATGTCTTCATTTTCATGGTTTTGTAGCTGTTCAATTTTCTCCAGCCCTGCAACCAACACAAAAAAAGAGCTCAGAACTTCCAATCCAGCCCAAACTCAGCTTATTCCTCTTCCCAGATACTAAAATTCCTCTTTGGAAATTTTTTTTCCTTTGTTATTTTTTCCTTAAAAGAAAAAATCCCCACCTGGCACAGCTGATTTCTGAATTAATTCTTGTCCTTTTAATATTTTAGATATTTTCCTATTTGCTATCCTCAACTCAGATGAAAAGAGAGAGAAAATCCTCCAAAATACAGGATCTTTCCAACCAAGAAATTAAAAATCCATCTGGGAATGGAGTTCTGAATGATCTGGTTATGAATRAGATGCTCTGAAACCCACCTGGAATATTTATTTATATTTTATACATAAAAACACAGATGTTCAGTGCAGGGAAATCTTCCTGAAGCTCTGACAAAGCAGAGTTCTGGCACAAAAACCTCTTTTCTCCTCCCATCACTGCATCTTTCTGCCCTCCCTCAAGATTTGGTATTTKAAAGATTATTCTACTCTGTGTTAACAAATCCCACAGTTTTTAAATTYAATATCTGAAATATTAAATATCTGAAAAGAACTGAAGAGTTTCAGTGGTTAAACCACAACCAGCAAGGAGAAAGTCTCAAAGCCATGAGGAAATTAAATTTATAACATTTTTACCACCATTGCATACAGAATTATTTATTCCAAGTTCACCAGGACATGACTTGTGCATGTTTAAGGTAACATCACCCTCACATTGACTAATTCAATTTCTGTTAATTAGACTGTTATAAAATTAGCACCTAATGAACTTTACTGCCATTACCCTGCTCTTCTACATTTTATTTATCATGAACCTCAGAAAAGCTGTGGATATTCACCTGATGGGCATGAAAAGGCTTTCAATTGCAATTTAAAATTGAAAAATGCTGAAAGTATCTGTGCCAGCACTGAACCCAGCCCAGGCAGGATTCCAAAGAGCAATCCCTGCAGAAGTGGAATGGAAATTTTGCTGTCCCTACCTCCACACTCTTCTATAAGGTTGGCTATGGTTTCTGCTTCCTCTTCAGCCATTTTTAATATATTACTTAGTCCATCCAGAACCACCTGCACAACTTGTGCATCTTTTACTGTCAGCAAGTTGCAAAAGGGAGGAATCACATTTTGTTGGATTAGGTAAGCCACCTGAGGGGGGAAAAGCCAGCAGTTACAGCAGGGACAAGCAAACAACTGCAGAAAATCCAAATACTCCAATCACCCACCCAGCCCAGAGCACTGTGAGCTTCAGGAATCCCTTCTTGGAACAGTCAAAGGGAATATTTGGATGTTAAATTATGAATAGAGTTGAGATTTACACACCCAAGGAGGAAATAATGTGAATTTTTCAGTGTCAGGTGAGGAGTTTGAAGCTCATCCCTTGAGGAGTGACAGCACCACCCCAACCCTGCCACAAACCTCTGGGGTTAAAAGAGATTTGTGCACTCCTCCTCCTTGGTTATTGTCATTTTAATGATCACATCCTTAAGGTTTGGGAAAAAGGGGAAAAGGGAACTCTTAAATCCCATGTGGARCAGGGAACAGCTCCAGAAGGAACAGAGGAATCCACAAGCCCAGCACTGCCCCAGGCAGGAAATGGAAGTTTTCTCCCAGCTGCACTCACCTGGTCTTTTCTCCCACTGATTGTTAAGTTGCTTATTGCCCAAGCAGCTTCTTTCTGAGTCCCAAAATCCCCCTGAAAGCACACCAGAGACACAAATAATTCAGTAAAATGGAAGGAGCAGTCACTGCAGGGTCTGTCAGGCAGGAGTCCCACAACAGCTGCATTTGTTACAGTGCCCAGGGTGTCACTGTAGCAGTTTGCTGAGAGTAACAAATCAATTCTGTCCTGAGTCTCTCTGAGAGTAACAAATAAATTCTGTCCTGTTTGAGCCTCTCTGTGAGAGTAACAAATCAACCCTGCCCTGTCTGAGTCTCTCTGAGAGTAACAAATCAATCCTGTCCTGTCCTGAGTCTGAGAGTAACAAATCCTGTCCTATTTGAGTCCTTCTGTGAGAGAAACAGATCAACCCTGCCCTGTTTGAGTCTCTCTGTGTCCATCCCTCCCCACCAGCAGGGTCTGTACCTGATTTTCCAGGGGAGGGAGCTGTGTTTAATCCCAGCAAACAGCTCAGCCCTGCTGTCACACCCTCCCAGTGAGCTGGGCTGCAGCACTGCACACCAGCCCAGTTCCAGCTCTCCTCTCCTCCCACCATCCCCATCACTGCATCTTTGTGCCCTCCCTCAAGATTGGCTATTTGACAGATTATTCTACTCCATGTTAACAAATCCCACAGTTTAAACAGTTTTTTACCTGTTCCCAAACTGAATTCCATTCAAACTGAACACCACTCACTGAAAAGTCTCCAATCTTTCCTCACACATCAACAAATTGCCAATTCAGAGCTGTCTGTGACCAGCTCTGTGGTGTTTTCCCCCCTCAAATGATCCCCACATGCTTCCAGCTCTCCCTCCTGCCACAGAGAGCTTTGGGAAGTCACTTTTGACAGGACACAACCCCCAGGAGCTCAGAGGAACCCGGGGTTTGCAGCCCCCAGCAGCACCCTCGGGGTCTGACCTTATCTAGAAGATGGATTATCATTGGAACAAGGTTTGCATCTATTACTGCCTGGACCTGCTGCTGGTTTCCTGCAGTGATGTTGGATAGGAACCACACTGCTTCCTGCAAAACAAAACAAAAACAATCAGGAAYTCATTCACAGCAGGATTCTCTCTGATTTATGGCCACTCTTATTTTTACATCTGCAACCTTCAACACAAGCAAGGGTTTGGTGAGGTTGTGCAGAGCTGAGACACACCAAGGACTGCTCAGCCTTTCACTATCATCAGCTCCATCCAAAGAATTCCAGTGAAAAGGGAACATTCTCTGGAGACAGAAAATGCCAGAGGAGCCCTGATTGTTCCAGCCCTGCCCATCAGCAGCTTCCAGCTGGTCAAAATCCCTGCAACAATCCTGGCAGTGCAGGACTCAGCTCCTCACCTCCTTCCAGTGCCTCCTCTTGGCTGCAGGAAAATGCAGCCATGTTAATGAAACACTTGGTTTTAACAAGATTCTGGAGTTTGGGACTCTCTCTGCTCATTCTGAGCACAAACCCAGGACTCTCCTCCCAGGCACAGCAAGAACAGATCTTGTCCTGTTGGGGAGTTATATTTGTTTCTTTTTACTTATAGAATTTTTCCCTGAAGTTGCTAGGACACTAACTACAGAGTACTTCAAATTAAAATTTTAATGAATTGATTTAAAATTAAATTTAATTTTTAACAGTATTTTGAAGTCTGTGACTCTCTCTGCTCATTCTGTGCACAAACCCAGGACTCTCCCCAAATCTCTTCCCCAGCAGCTCCTCCCTGACTTCAACCCAGAGCTCTCACCTCCCTTTTAAAGTGGGAATTTAAACCAAGAATTAACAGCTTTAAATATCATTTTAAGTCTCTTCAGAGTCTCAACCTTCTCAAATGCTGCAGCTGCCAGCTCTGTCCTTTCCCAGAGCTCTCCCACTCCCAGAAGGAGAAGTCCCAGTGGGAATTCCTGCAGGGTGAACCCCAGCAGTGCTCAGTGACTCTCAGAGATCAGATCCATGGTCAGAGCTGACCCTGGCAGAGATTTGGGCAGCCTGGGGCTCTCCTGGGGGGCAGATTTTGGGGCTTTAATCACAGGAGGTGTTGGGGAGGGGCCCCCTTGGTGCCCAACACTCCTCAGATGCACTCCTGCCTCAGCACAGGCATCAGAGCCCCCAGGAGAGCCCCCACACTCACACACCTCACACACACCCCAAATCCTGCTAAAACCCCTCCTCACACACCCCAAACCCTGCCCCAAACCCCTCCTCACACCCCAAACCCTGCCCCAAACCCCCCCTCACACACCCAATCACACCCAAACCATCTGCAAATCATCACTTCCCTGAGAGTCACCTGAGTTTCACCCACTGAGAGCCCCACACTGAACCCAACAGCCTGAATTGGGAGAGAAATTGGGATTTCCTGCAGATATTGGCATTTGTGGCAGCAGCTCCTGAGGGAATTCCCATGGGATAGTGGTTTGCAGGGGGAAAATTCAGTATTTGCTGG
>CADDXX010001072.1:44917-58742 GCA_902810485.1 Alauda arvensis | reverse complement strand
ATGGAACCCAAAGCCAGCCCCATTCCCAAGCTGTCACTCAGCTCAAAGCCCTGCTTGCTGCTCACCTTATTAATTTTTTCTTTGGGATGTGTCAGMAGTGCAGGGAAGTGGGACAGGGCCTCACAGTTGAGAACCACCTGTGTCTGCTCATCCGTGCCAGTGACAATGTTCCCCACAGCTCTCAGTGCTGCTGTCTGAAAACAACACAAAAAAGCACTTTTTTTACAACAAAACTGAGCACGTCAAAGGTTTTATGCAAAAAAGGTTTTATGTAAAGGTTCCTGAAAATACTGCAGCACGTGGGGAAATAAATCTTTTAAAATTTCAATTTGACGCTGAATTTTTTGAGGGAAAAAAAGAAAAATATATCTTTTTTTTTTTGGTTGTAGCACATTTTGGGAATTTCTTGATCCACGTGGTCCAGACTCACCTGGACTTTGACTTCCTGGTGGCTGAGGAGAGGAACCAAGTGAGGGACAATTCCAGAGTCTATCACCATCTGGATCTGCTCATTGCCAGCATCCGTGAGATAGGAGAGGGCCCAGACTGTGTCTACCAGGATCTGCCAGGAAACACAGCTCAGATCACTCCAAAATATTGGGAATTTAGAGGGAAAATAGCACAGAAATTGCTCCAAAATAATGGACATTTAGGGGTAAAACAGCATAGAAATAGCTCCAGAAAATGGGCATTTATGGGTAAAATAGCTCCAAAGTAATGAGGATTTCTGGATAAAATAGCACAGAAATAGCTCCAAAATAATGGTAATTTATAGGTAAAATAGCACAAAATAGCTCCAAAGTAATGAGCATTTCTGGATAAATTAGCACAGAAATTGCTCCAAAAAAAGGAAATTTCTGGATAAAATAGCACAGAAATAGGTTCAAAATAATGGAAATTTAGAGGGAAAATAGCACAGAAATTGCTCCAAAATAATGGACATTTAGGGGTAAAAGAGCACAGAAATTGCTCCAGAAAACGGGCATTTATGGGTAAAATAGCTCCAAAATAATGGAAATTTCTGGATAAAATAGCCCAGAAATAGCTCCAAAATAATGGTAATTTATAGGTAAAATAGCACAAAATAGCTCCAAAGTAATGAGCATTTCTGGATAAAATAGCACAGAAACAGCTCCAAAATAATGGAAATTTCTGGATAAAATAGCCCAGAAATAGCTCCAAAATAAATGACATTCATAGGTAAAATAGCTCCAAAATAATGAAAATTTCTGGGTAAAATAGCCCAGAAATAAATCAAATCAAATAAACAGCTGTAAAACAGAAATACCAGGGGAAAAAAAATCACGATTTAAAAATAACATCACGATTTAAAAATAATACCAATATTTTCAAATAAGCAGTCAATAGACACCCAGAAAAGCTCATCCTAACCAAAATGAAGCTGCTAAATYTGAATTTGGATTTTAATTTCAGATAAAAGCATCCCAGAGGGAGCTGGGGGTGGCAGCAGGGGGGGCACTCACATTTACATCGGTGTGGTGGATCAGGACGCAGAGCGCGGGCAGGATCTGAGGGCACAAACACAAAACACCTGGGGGTTATTGTGGGGCACCCCACACCTCCCCACAGCTGCATTCCAGCTGTGCCACCCCCCACAGCTGGCTGGCAGCTGTGCCATCACCTCCTGGATGGTCTCCATGGGGGGAGGGGGGTCCTTGTGGCGGCACAGGTTCACCATGACCCAGGTGACGTTCCTGAGGAAGGTGATGGGGATGGAGGGGCTGATGAAGGACAGCAGGGGCTTCACCACGCCCAGGCTGATGACATAATCCCTGCACTGGGGGCCATCACCTGTGAGGGGACACAAAACAGCACGTGGGTTAAAGGTTTGACCACAAAACAGCCCAGGGTTGCTCGTTTTTAACAGACAACCTCCCATCGTCCAGAGATTTCCCACAGAAAAAATCTTGTCAGTTGGAGATTTCCCACAGAAAACAGCCCATGGTGTCCAGATCTCCCACAGAAAACAGCTCATGGGGTCCAGATTCTACCAGAAAAAAATCTTGCCATTTGGAGATTTTACCAGAAAAAAACCCATGGTTTCCAGATGTTAACAGAAAACAGCCCATGGTTTTATAGATTTTAATAGAGCACATCCCATAATCTTGAGATTTTCATAGAAAACAGCCCATGGCTTCCAGATTTTACCAAAACACAGCCCATCATTCACAGATTTTACCAGAAAAAATCTTGTCATTTGGAAATTTCCCACAGAAAACAGCCCATGGTGTCCAGATTCTACCAGAAAAAAATCTTGCCACTTGGAGATTTTACCAGAAAACAGCCCATGGTTCCCAGATTTTACCAAAACACAGCCCATCATTCCCAGATTTATGGTGATGGGTAAGAGATTTATGTTCACACCACACCACCAAGAACACTGAGAGCCCAACACATCTGAGAGCCCAACACATGCCTGAAGATTCCTTGACAAAATTTTATAAACAATAATAAAACATGCCCAGAGGTTGCTGGTGGCAGGAGTATAAAAAAAAATAATAAAATATTCCCAGAAATTGGTGGTGAAAGGAGCAACAATAATAATAAATAATAATATTTTTTTAAAATCACCCCCAGAGATTGGTGGTGGTGGAAGTAGTAGTAATAATAAAAAAATAATAACAACAATAATAATAATAATAGTACCCCAGAAGTTGGTGGTGAAAGGAATAACAGTAATAATAAAATTATTATTATTTTTTAAAATCCATGTCCAGAGGTTGATGGTGGCAGGAGTAACAATCATAATAATAATAATAACAAAAATTTTAAAAATCCCCAGAGGTTGGTGGTGGCAGAAGCAATAATAATAATAATAAAATATTTAAAATATCCAGAGTTTGATGGTGGCAGGAGAAGCAACAATAATAATAAAAAACATGTCCAGAATTTGGTGATGAAAGGAATAAAATTAACAATAAAACAACCCCAGGAGTTGGTGGTAAAAGGAATAACAGTAATAATATTATTATTAATTTTTTTAAACCCATGCCCAGAAGTTGGTGATGGCAGGAGTAACAATCATAATTATAATAATAAAAATTTTTAAAAATCCCCAGAGGTTGATGGTGGCAGGAGTAACAATAATAACAATAATAATAAAACATGCCCAGAATTTGGTGGTGGCAGGAGTAAAAATAAAAATAATAAAAATGTTAAAAATCCCCAGAGCTTGATGGTGGCAGGAATAGTAGTAGTAGTAGTAATAATAATAATGCCCAGAATTTGATGGTGGCAGGAGTAAAAAATGAAAATAAAAAAATAATAAAAATGAAAATAAAACAAATAAAAATAAAAATAATAAAAATAAAAATAATGATAACAAGAATTTTAAAATGCCCAGAATGTGGTGGTGAAAGGAGTACAAATAACCAGCAAACAGCCCCAGAAGCTGCTGGTGGCAGGAACACCCACCTATGATGTTGCCCAGAGCCCACACTGCCTGCTCACAGACATTTTGATGAGGTGAGTGCAGCAGCCTCAGGAAGAGTGGCACAGCATCTGCAAGGCACAAAAACCCCAGGGAAATGGTTAAAAATGCACCTCAAAAACCCAAATAATCCCCAGAATGAACCCCCACATGAGGTATTTTTCTCCTGTGAAGRGCTGGTCAAAGCTTCTCTGATTTCCCAGGTGATATTGGAATAAACACTGCAATCATTCTGCCTGTGCACATCCTCACTGCAGAACATGAAACCCCTGACATTTCATTTGTTTGCAGGTCTCAGCTTTGCTGAAGCTCCTCAGGACCCAAATTCAGCTGCATTTATTGAACTCACAGATTSTCTGCTCAGTTGTGCAGCAGCCCCAAGTGCAAAGGAACAGCAAGGAGCAAAATCTGCCTTTCCAATGGAGCAGTTTGAGAATAAACAGGATGGGAGTGGGAATTAAAGAGTGGGAATGCAGGAAAAGGGCAGGAGAGGAATCCCCATTTATAAAATTGATCCTGTTTTATTCTCCCCCAGCACTGAGGTGCTTGCTCAGTCTGTAAGGAAACATTTATTTCATAGATTTCATGAAATTTGAAATTTTTAGTCAGATTTTTTCTTCATGTCAACCATGTGTTTATCAGACAAACAAAAAACCATCAGGATTCTTATTAATATATTAATATTCTTATTAACATATTAATTATATAAAGTATTTATTGTCTGTATGCAAGGAGAAAAAAAAACCTCCAGCAAGCAGATTAAAACATTCTTATGGGGAAATTATAAAAGAGCATCTTTTTAATTGAAAGAAATAATGATTTCATCATTTCAGCTATTAAATTGATTAGCAGAGTGCAATACAGACCTACAGAAATCACTGAGAAAGTGCTCAATGCATTGATAAATTAAAGTGTTTTAGATCAGATTATTATTAACTAATCTGCAGTGTTTTAGATCTAATTATTAGCTAATCTGCAGTGTTTTAGATTAGCTAATAATTAGATTTCCCAAATAAAATCAGGTTGCACTGGGAAAGGAAAAGGATAAAGAAAAAGGTGAAAGCATYACCAAAGCTACACCCCAGAAGGGTGAAAACCAAATTATATCAAAGTTCACAGGCTCCTAACACTGAGCTTGCAAAAGAACAACAACTGATCCTGCAGCCAACATGAATTTTGTGTATTTTATCCCTTGAATTTTAGGAAAAWCTCATTTACAGCATCTTTGATTCTTCAAGMAGCTCTGGTTTGTCCCCTCAATTAAAACCCTGCCCACTTAATTTTGATTTAGCAACAGCAGCTCTGCTTTAGGACATATCTGGAGTCCAGAACAAAGTTTGCTTTGCCTGGCAGCTCAGATTCCAACAATTCCTTCCCATGTTCCAGATGCCTCCAAATAGGAAGGACAGGCTTTTGAACTGTTTAAATTCAAATTGATTTTGGAGGAGTTCAGTGTCAGGCCACCTCTGGTCCATGAATTCTTCCCTCTTCACAACAGGGAGCTTTTCAGAGGGGTTGTTTGGTTTTATTTCAAGTTTTTAGGTGACTTTTGGTGATATTTTTTAGGTTTGAAAACTGGAAACCAGCASCTATCAACTSTAAGGTATTTTGAGTTCCCAGCTGYTGCTTCACCAYTGGGAAACCCAARTGGGTTTAAACCCTGAGAAAACCAAGCCCAAACCTGATGTGTGAGATCAACAGCTCCTTCAGGGCTTTGATCCCAACCTGATCCCAACCTAATCCCAGCAGAGGATGGAGCCCAAAGCCCAGCCCAGACTCACTGGATTGAACCACAGCCTGGGTTTGCTCCGAGGTCCCAGAGGCRATGTTTGTCAGAGCCCACGCCGCTTCAAACTGTAGGGAAGGACTGCAGAGACAGGAAAAGCACAGCAGTGAGGGCTCAGTGAGTGCCACATCAGCTGAACAGCAGGAATTGGGGAGTGTCTGGGGTTTGGGCAGCACTCACTTGTCATCTCTTTCAAGACAGTGCACTAGGATGGGGAGGATTCCTGATTTGATGAGGTCGTCGATGGGTGGGTTTCGGTCACTGGACAGCAGCTTCCTGAGCAGGGAAATGGGGGGAAAAACCAAATTACAGACAAATCCTGACTGCAGAGGAGCAGGGAGCTGTGGAATGCAGCTTTCCCCTCACTAAAGGATCAGTAAATGATTCCTGTTTGGGATTTGGGAACTCTAATGGAGCCCCGAGCTGCTCGCRCTGGGCTGGGAATTCCTTCCCAAGGGTTTCTCTCTCCTCCTCCCAAAGAWCCCCAAGATTTGTTTCCTCTTTTTTAAGTGAAAATAATCCCCCAAAGTGAAATTACTGGAAAAGCAAAGCCATTATGACATCCACTGCATGTTTTCTCCCCTTTAGAAGTTTATCAGCAGTCAGGAAAAGCAAAGATCAGAGTTTTTCAGCTTCTTCCTTCCCCACCAGCAGAGGAGACTCAGCTCTTTCTGCACTCAAACCCAAAGGTTTTACACTCCTTTAAAATGTCTGTTTTACTCTGAGAGAAGCATCAAGTTTGCACCAAATAAATCCAGGTATTTACACGTAAAGCAAATCCACACTGCTTAAAAAGGTATTTTGATTCCTTTAAAGTTCTAATTTCCTTTGAAAAATCAATCAATGCAATTTCAATTAAGCTAGAAGGTATTTTCTGACCTTCAGAGCATGATAAAAGAAGAATAAAATCAGATTTGAGCAGAGTGTTCTTACCTTGCTGCCTGCACAGCACTTAACTGAATACCCTGGTTGTCACTTGAAGCATTCTAAAAGAAGAAAAAYCACATTTTTCACACAATTGTCATCATGCCATGAAGAATATCCAAACAACTGAACAGTTTTTACCTGTACTATTGCCTCCAAAGAAGTGTTTTGCTGGAAAAACAGAGAGAAAAAGCAGTCAGAAATCCCAAATGTCTTTAAAGTGTGCAAAAAGAAGAAATGATTCAAGTGAATTCTCACCACTCTGAAGTCCCCATCTATATCAGAATCTTCACAGATATCTTCGTGGGGAACATTCCTCCTCTTTAGGAGATGCTCATCTCTTTTGTTCTGAAGAGAAAAATGAYGGAATACCTTTAAAATTTGGATTTAGGGGGTGCAAAGAGAAGTTTCTGTTTCATAAATACGCCATCACTGTCACTTGAATTTTCCAAAGAAGTTGGAAAAGACAGCACAGAGAAGCACATTTGGGAATTCTCCCTAAAAAATCCTGCATCCAACTCCTGCTGGAAGTTTGATGTGCACAAACCCATCAACATTTCCATTTCTTTGCCATCATTTCTAACAGGACACAGCAATTCCCAGAGGTTTTTCCTGTTCAGCTCAGGAGAAAAACAATTCCAGTTGGGATTCCTTTTTCCCAACAATTCCAGTTTTACCTTCACACTCYTGCACACTTGGAAGGGAATCAATTTCTGCCTGCAGATGAGCAGGAAGTGCTGATTTTCAAAGGAAAAACCAAGCTTTTGTAAATCTTTAAAAACCTCTGGAAGTGCAAGGAGGATTCCCTTGATTAGGTTATAAATAAACTTCTGGTTTTCAGGATTAAAGTTGTGGAATTCCCATAACTTCTGAACTTCTGAGTCTTTAACAAAAACTCTGATATTTCAATGGAGTAACAAAGTCAAATCCCACTTGGTAAGAATCATAATATAAAATAAAAGATGAATAATTCTGGGTCATCTCACCTTTCTTAACTCCACAACAACTTCATTTCTTTGTCTTCTCATAGTCTGGAAAGAATCAAAATACAAAAAGTCATAATCTGAATTTAAATCAATTTAAAAAGTTCTTGTACAACTATTTCAAAAATAAAACTTTTACACACAGGGTTTAATTTTAATTATAGAGATCCTGCAGGAAATGGAAATAACCACAGTATTTCTGTTATTTCATAGTAAAACACTAAATTCTTCACGTTGAGGAAAAAAGGAATTAGGAATAAAACCATGTCTTTTAAAATGGAAAGGAGCTGTGCATAAAACAGCACCACAAGCATTGAAAAGACCAATCCAACTGTAAAATAACTTTATAAACAAGTTCAAATTAAGAAGACCCTGAAGGCAAAGCTGAGTTCCAGAAATAGTATTTATAAATTTTAATTTATAAATCTTTGACATTCTAAGAGCAATTTTTGTGTCATTTTCTCTATTGACAGTATTCAGGAAAAATCAATTGTAAATACACATGAATTGGTTTATTGCTGCTTGTGCAGTGAAAACAGAAATAAATAAGTCTGGAATGTTTTAATTTGAACTCTACAGTGAATGAGAACAGCAAAATTCCAAACAATTCCATTTTTCTTGTGACAAGGCCAGGGAAAGCTGGGATTCCCCAAGCACACAAGGAACAGGAACAGCAAGGAGATGTGAAGAGAAGCATCAAAACCTCATTTTATCACGAAGAATTGCAGCTCATCAGATCAGATTTCAGCTGAGCACAACTCACAGGATGGAGCTACAAGAARAATGTTCAGGATAGGAAAAAGGTGGAAAAGAAAGGATTGTTCCTGCAGCTTTAGAGGCAGAGCTCTGCATGGTCTGAGGGGAAAATCCAACATCTCCCCACAGCAGCACCTGGAAGGGGCAGAAGKGAGGAGTTCAGTGAAATTCCTCCCAAAGCCTGGRATTCCCTGGAATTCCCAAACCCCCAGGACAATGGATGCAGCTGTGAGAGCAGAGAGAAGGCAGGAATCACCCCGTGGATATTTTCCTCCTGCACTTCCAGGCTTTGGGAAGGTGCTGGGATTTTACACCTGATTAATGCACTCCAGGCTCCAGCTCTGGAATGCTCAGTGGAGTTTCTCCAAAGTGCCAAACCTGGCACGTGCAGGATGAAAATAATGGCAGGAAAGCCTCTGAAAATCAGATTGCAGAACTGCACCACACCCCTGGTGATCTCAAGGGCTTTTAACACCTTCCCAAAGCACAGGGCAACAAATTCAGCATTCCCACCCAAAAGCTGCTGATGACCTAGGGGCCAAAAAAAAAGCCTCAGATGCGCCATTTAGAAAATTCTTGACTTGAAAAATCCTGATCAGACTTTAGAAGATCCTCTGGTGGGACAAGAAGAATGTTCTCCCTCCTGCCRCAGCCTGAATTCCTGCCTGCACACCCTGGGATCACAAAAGCCACCAGTGAAGTCACTCCCAAGCACGATTTCCCAAAAGCTGGCTGCACTAAAATCACTCTCTGTGCAAACAGAGGCTGCTGACAGAACAGTTACAGGTCAASCTGGCACTGCTCATCCTCTGAGGAAGAGGCAAAGCACAATAATGAGAACTGAAGTCAGCTCTGCCATGGGATTTCCCAGCTCCATCCCACTCAGGAGAGAGTAAAATGCCAAGCAGAGTCAAGACCAACTCGTGGGGCCTTTTGGGGAGAGCTCAGAGGGCAGAGGTGAGGGCTGCTGGGGCTTTGGCATGTGGGGAATTGTTCCTTCTGTTYTGGGGGAGATCTGAGCCCTCTGAATCAGCTGGAAACCACTGTCAGCAGCCAGGGCTGAAAGCAGAGTTCAGCATGGCCCTGGGAAGGGCTCCAGTTGAAAAGCATGCACCACTCTGGCAGGAATTCACGTGGCTCTTGCAGTCACTGGATCCTGTTTATCATTTGCTCCATCAAAACTCAAATGATCTGATCTATTTCTGTCGGCCTGTGAWGGCCACCCCTCCATCCTCCTTTTTTTCAATTATATTTAGCTTCAGATTTATCATAAGGGCTATTTCTGACCATTAGTCATGAGTGAGCCCTTCAGCTTATCATGAAAATCTCGTGTTGGTGCTGCCTGCAGGATCCTGAGGCATTGCTGGGGCTTTGCACACCAGCACCAGCAACATTCCAAGCACCTGGGATCCACCTGGAATGGGATCCTGCTCCTTCCCTGAAGGGCTCAGCACAGCCCGTGGTCACTCCTGGGGGAGGTGGGGTTTTTTTTTTTGCTGATATAAAATATTCTGGTCCATTTATACACCTCCAGCAGGAAGCTCTGACAGCACAGAGTAACTGTAGAGCTCTGGCTGCTGCTCTCATCCAGGGAATGCYTTCCAAAGGCACATTGTTTCTGCTGGGGAACTGCAAACCAGCAGTTACTGTAAATAAAAATGAGGTGCTGGTGCCATCCTTCCTTCCTGGAAGTTGCTCCCAGCACCAGCGTGGTCTGGGATCCCAAATAAAAACAAAAACAGGGAATAGACATGTGGAAACAGATGATTTCACCTTAGTTACGTGCCCTGATTCAGGCCCTCCTCCATCCATCCTTCCCCTCCTGTACAAATCCCATCTCAACTCCAAACTGGAGCAATGAAATCTGCTCTCAGCACCACTGATAAAAACACTTTGGGATCACAGAAATGCACASAGTAACTGTAGAGCTCTGGCTGCTGCTCTCATCCAGGGAATGCTTTCCAAAGGCACATTGTTTCTGCTGGGGAACTGCAAAGCCAAGGTTACTGTAAATAAAAATGAGGTGCTGGTGCCATCCTTCCTTCCTTCCTTCCTTCCTTCCTGGAAGTTGCTCCCAGCACCAGCGTGGTCTGGGATTCCAAATAAAAACAAAAACAGGGAACAGAGAAGTAAAAAGAGAAGATTTCACCTCAGTTCTATCCCCTGATTCAGGCCCTCCTCCATCCATCCTTCCCCTCCTGTACAAATCCCATCTCATCTCCAAACTGGAGCAATGAAATCTGCTCTCAGGGTCACAGATAAAAACACTTTGGGAACATAAAGCCAACCCAAGACCCCTCCAGAAATGACATCTCAGCCACTCTCCCCGCTTCAGAATGAAAATGGGAGTGTGAGTTCCAGATAGGAAAACAAAAATCAATATGACATTACTTGTGCCACCAGCCCCATCTTTCCTGGAGGAGCAGTGCATGACAGAGAAAATGCCTTAAACAAATATCTCAGTATCATTGAGAAGTGACAAGATGGATGAGCTTCACCACAGAACTCCAAGTCAGCTTAAAGGAACCTATTTTTATCTCTCTGAGTGAAATTCCTGCTCTCCTTCACTTCTTCCATATTTAATCCCAAGCAGACTATTTTGTGTGGGATACAGGAAGGGTTGGAAAGCTTTAAAGTACCTGCAATATTCAATATATCTCACACCAGCACCTTCCCTTCACTCCCCTGGAGCCTCCTTGGTGTTCTCAAATTTATTGGGATTTTTAAAGTCCAGCTGAATGACATTTTTAAAGTCAYTGTTGAATGATGCTGGCAACTCTTTAAAATCCTGACTGATCTTCAAGCATCTTGATGCAATGGCTGCTCCAAAATTAGTTTTGAAGTGCTCTGCATCACAGAATGATCATCATTTCCCTTCATGCACCTCTCAATGGCAGAAATCTCTGTTTRACACCTCTCCTGTGCTGGCACAGCTCAAGCAATCCTTCATCTCCTGCCCAGCARCACAGGTGAGGCAGGGGAGGAAAGATTCAGCAGATTCTTCCAGGATTTCCAGGGAAATAAAAGGAAATGGTTTTCATTTCATTAAAAAAAAAAACAAACCCTAAATGTCAGTCAGATTGCAAAGCTGCAGCAGGCAACAATCACTAAGAGAAAATGAAATGTTGAATCACCAGGTGAAAGAAAATGAAGCAAACAAAACAGCCCAGAACTCTGCAAACCTCCCCAAATCAAGACCCCTAAACACTAAAATGACATTATTTAAACTCAGATTGTTCATAAAACTCCAGCACAGACACAAGGAACAATCTGCACTTATCTGGCCTTTGTGCAKCAAAGATGTGGTGTTTAATTCCAAGATGTGTGGGATCACCAATAAAAAGCAAGGTTGGATGGGTGTCAGCACAGCCAGGCCCACAATGAACAGTAAAAAACAGCTCAACCTTTCTCATCCAAGGGGAAAACACAGCCCAAGTCAAACCTGTTCCTCCCTGAAGACACAAGATGAGAAAAGTCACCTTACCCCACTCCCTAATGGAGAAGAATTTGCATAATTTAATATCAGACTCCAGATAAACCCTTCTTCAAGTCACATTTTGGGGCTGGAGGTTAAAGAGAAAAAACCCTGGCCACTTGTGAAGTTTTTAAGGCTCCTCTTTGTGCTGAACCAATTCTGGTTTTCCCCCACAGCACTAAAATCTTGAAGATCCTAAAAAAAAATAAAATGTTGCAAGCACTGAGCAGAAATCTTCAATTCCCCTCAGAGCTGCTGCCTCAGCTCCAAATTAAAAACTTTACAGCACCTTTATTCCTTGGAGCAGGAGCAGAAATCAGGGAAAGGACAATTCCTGGAGATTCCTGGTGCCAGGGAATCCCTCTTTTCCCAGTGTCACCAGCAATCTGTCACCCCCAAACACAYGGCAGCAATTATTTACAACATGCCCCTGCAGGAAATGCTTACCCAAGACTTCAGCATAGGMAGGAATTTTTAAAAACCCCTCATGTAAAACAGGTGCTTGTGTTGGGGTTTGCTTTCTTTTTTCCTCTTTTTTTGTCTTTTTCCAGGCCAGAATTTGTATTTTTAGAAGCATATTGGGGAAAAAAAAAAGGAAAAAAGAAAAAGTCCAATTTGAAGTATGCAAAAAAGTGGATGAATGTTTGGTACTTGAAGGGATAAAATGCAGGAAATTGCCTGATTTTGGTGAGGAATACAAGGACTTCCTGTGGCTGTGTAAAAGCTGGAAGGCAAGGACAATGTGACAGGAACTGCTGGCACTGTGAGTGTCAATGCACTGATGGGAGCACATGGAATTAAGAGATAACATTTTTAGGAAGTTTGCAATTCACAACGTGGCAACCTTTCATCACCTCTAGAAACCTCCTCGTTTGGAACTCACCAAAATYAGGCTGATTTCTTCTTTCTCTAAGGGGTGAACTATCATGGAAAATTTTAAAAAACGATATTTTTGTAAAAACAACCCAGGGCCAACGAGAATTTCAGCGGAGATAACGAAGGGGGAGGAGTGAAGGAGATAAAGATCGAATGCTGGCTTCCTCTGCAAAATAAACACACAACTKGCTGCCCAAGCTGGATTTTGGAGGTGTCCTGGCCCAGGAGCTCGGCTGAGAGCTCARTTTTGTTCAGTTCCCTCAGCCTGATGGCCAGGGTGATGTGTGAGCAGCAAGGACAGCCAGGAGCCTGAGCTATTGTATGAAAAATAGCCCTGCTCCGTGGTTATTTTAGGGAGCAGGCGTGTGCTCCAGGATTTGCTGGATAAATGTCACTCTCTAAAATTTACCGCGGCCCTGCAGTGGGTTTGGACTGGGGGAAAAAAGGCATTAGAGAGCTGCAGCAAATAAAATGAAATGATTGAGGAGCTGCCCTGCCTCCTGACACACTCACACGTGGTGCTACCTGTGTGTGTCCATCTTGGATCTTCCTCCCTTCAGCCTTTTTCCCTTCAAATTCTGCACCAGAGCAGCTGAATCCCAGCCTGTGTCCCCTCACGAATCCCATTTTTCACTGGAACAGCACATTCTGGGTGTATTCCTAAAGGTGCCTTCCTAATATTGTCTGTTCAGTGGTAACAAATTTATTTAGAAATAAATTTATAACTAAGGCAAGGGGTTGCCAACCAACCTCACAACACTGTCAGCAAACAGAGCAACTCGTTATTCTCATTCCCAATATTTTTGCCAACAGTTTGGACAGAACTGATTAATAAACTGCTTCATCAACCTAATTGGACAGGTTAAAAAAATCCAGGTGTTACAGACTTCTGGGRAACTTGGCTGATGTTTTAATTAATACAGGGATATAAAGGAGCTTTTACTTGTGAAACATCGTAATGTCTTCATATAAAAGACTGGAATATTATGGAAAACACAAAGGACACTTGGAGGCTAGTAAAAAACAGCCAGGAGAAAGCCAAAATTCTTATCCAGAACCCTGTACAGACAATTTTAAGCTCCAACCAGCACTCCTAGCAGAGTGTTTAAAGGTGAGGTTTTATACCTAGTTTTAAATTTAAAATTGAGCTTTAAATATTTCCCAAGGAAGCCCCRAGTTAATTCTGTATCCTGCTGTGTTTAGGAAGCACCTTCGCAGCTCCAAAAACTGAACCACCAAAAAGTTCAGGGGCTCTGTGCTACAGGCCACAACTCCTCAACTATCTGAGCACAAAATAAAATTTATAAAAGAAATAAAATGAGAGAGGGGAAAAAAAAGCGATTAAAAAAATAATCCTGCTACGAAGGAGAGGGCGTTATTTATTTAACGAGGTATCCTGGACACACGCAGCAGAACACCCAAACCGGGCCCTCATCCTGACTCAGGCTTTTAGAGGCTGCTCGGAGAGAGGTTTGTCCCTGCAGGAATTCCGGCGAGCCCACCCCCGGGAGATCGTTCCCGCAGGAATTCCGGCGAACCCAACCGCGAGCCGGGGCCGCTGCGGCCGGGCCGGG
>CADDXX010001072.1:13752-30653 GCA_902810485.1 Alauda arvensis | reverse complement strand
TGATTTATCCCGACTAATCCCGTCTCCAGCTCTGCCCAGCAACCCTTACACACAAACCAAACACCCCGAACACAAAGCCGGCACAGCCGCAGCTCGCCCGGGCAGGGCAGTGGCAGCGCTCAGGTTACGGGCTGTGATGGATGGATGGATGCATTGATTCAGCAGCCAGCCCGCACCGGGGGCACTCCGGCAGGAAGGGGAGGAGGTTCCGCCGTCCCTGCCCGGCCTTTGCTCCCCCGGCAGGCGCAGGGAGGCCGGGGAGCCGCCGGCCAAGGGCGGACGAGCGGGGGCCGCTCGCTCCCAGAGGCGGAAGAGGAGGCGGCTCCTTCCCGCTGCGGCCGGCCCGGGGACACGGTAATGGGGAATGGGATTGGGGAATGGGATTGGGGAATGGGATGGGGATGGGATTGGGATGAAATGGGGATGGGGATGGAGAGCGGGCACCTCCGGCAGCCCGTGTGGGAGGGGGAAGCGAGCAGTGCGAGCGCTGCTGGGCTGCGGGATCGGAACAGAAACACCAAAAAAGGGCTCGGCTGGGTGCCTGGGCTCGGCAGAGGGCGGCACATCCATCCCCTCGCAGCCATCCATCTCTCCCTCCATCCATCCATCCCTTCCTGCTGGGCTCGGAGCTGCCGGTGCATCCCTGGCTCGGGGAGCAGCGATGGCTCGGGCTGCGAGCGCCGGGAAACCTCCTTTAAACAAAAACCTGCAAGTTTTGTTGYGTCAGAGCATCCTGCAAAACTGCCTCCAGTTTCCATTGGTTTTAAGGTGAAAAAGGGAGAATCCGTGGCTGGTTTGGGCTGGAAGGGCGTTAAATGTTATTTATTGTGCAAGGACACTCCCACAGCGCAGGTTGCTACAGGTCCAGTCCAAGCCGGCCTCAAAGCCAGCTTTAAATAATAAATTCCCAAATTATTCCTGCTGGTAGCTTTAGGAAGGATTTATTTTCCTGTACAMCTATTACACACCTTCAGAACTTTATAATATTTTAATACCGTAATATTTTAAAATATCGTGGCACTTTACAATCATTATATTGGACTGCTGGGTGTTATAATCTTTAACGAAAATGAGAATTCCCCCACCTTTTTCCTGCCAAGCACGTCCACACTCCACGATCCCCGTGGAGCATTCTGAGCCTTGTTTTGCCTCACGTTTATTTCAAAGTTCACCGGTTTTATCTGCTGGCACAATCTCGGCTGGGAGCAAAATGAAAGTAATGCCCTGCAAGGAGCTGCTGTCCACAGCTGGCAGGGAAAAACTGCCAGCARAAAGTCTGGAAGTGGAGGAGGAGCTGGGAGGGCTCAGACCTCACCTTCCTCTCTCTGAAACAGGAGAAGGTGGGGATTTATYCCCCTGGGGTTTCCTGAAGGACCTGCATTGAGGTTTATTTTCCCAGATTTTTATGTAGCAGATCAGGATTTGTCTCCAGTTTTGTTGCTCACAGTGTCACGAAATCAGACTTTTCTTCCTCTAAAGAATCAAAACATTTATAATATTTTTTCCATTGGACAGCCAAGAACTGATCAAASAGATCAGTTTTCATTGATATGCTTTAAAGTTGGTCATCAAAATAAATGTTATTGATCTAAAATCAAATAATAAGCACTGATACATAACTTAGGTTATTTTCCTCCAGCATGCATTTTCCTACTGAAGGCTGATGCATAAAAAGAGAAGATTCCTATTAGTTAATTAGTGATTTTGAGAGGAATCTCAAAAATTCTTCTATTTAAGTGCTTTATATAAAATTGCTTTGATCCATTTCAAGGCCATTGCTGGTGAAATGTTCTCCAAACACTTCCTTTAAAGGATGATTAATTTAAAATCAGATCCTATACAGAAACATGAGGCAGGTGGGCTCTGGAAAACCAAATTCCCCTGGATTCCAGAGTGCCATTCTGGGGGCTGGATTTATTTGTCAAACAGAACACATTTACGAGCCCTGTGGTGATATTTTTKAAGATAAAGAGTAATTAATTGTGCTGTGAAATCAAACCTTCAATCATCCTGACTGTGTCTTTGTGTGTGCAGGATAAATATTATCAGTGCAAACATCAGAAACCATTTGGAATTCCCACAGCCAGGCCCTGGMATGATTTTGGCTTAAAGATGTCTCAAATATATGACAGAGCACGTGTGGCTTTAAGGAAATAGAGTGAAAGCAAACACTGGAGGGTCCAGGAGGGCCTGGTTTAAAGTGAGTTTTGTGGAGGTTTATCCATTGGAATCTCTGATCCTGACATTGGAGCAGCAGCTCCAGCACGGATTCCACAGGGCTTTGGAAGGGATTTGTGTGCCCCAAATGCAAAAATGACCTGGCTCATGGTAAAAACAGCCATGATTTTGCTCCAAAAGGGCTTTAGTACATTGCTTGATCTTAGGGAGTTGATTTTTGCCTTCCCTCCTCCCCTCCCAGAACAAGCAGCTGCTCAAGCCTTGAAGGAAGATGAAATTTGCTTCTGCTTTCTTTGCACGTGCTGCAGCTCATGCAAAGCAGTCACACTTCCTGCCTGCACCAGGAACTGCAAAATTCTGAGACCTCTCAGCATCCATTTCCTGGAGCTTTGCTGAGTTTGTGCACGGGGGTGTTGAGTCGTTGAGGTGGAGGCAGAGGTGCTGCTGAGATCCCTGGGATYTCTCAGAGCAGGATCCTGCCTGGGGATCAGCTCTGTGCAGGGGGGCATTYCCAGGGTGACAGCCACGAGCTTCCAGTGCAAACCCTGCTCAGCAAACCCTGCAAACCCTGCTCAGAAAACCCTATAAACCCTGCAAACCCTGTAAACTCTGCTCTGCAAATCCTATAAACCCTGCAAACTCTGCAAACCCTGCAAACCCTGCTCAGCAAACCCTGTAAACTCTGCTCTGCAAACCCTGCTCAGAAAACCCTGCAAACCCTGCTCAGCAAACCCTATAAACTCTGCTCAGCAAACCCTCCAAACTCTGCTCAGAAAACCCTGCAAACCTTGTAAACTCTGCTCAGAAAACCCTGTAAACCCTGCTCTGCAAACGCTGCAAGCCCTGCTGGGCGGTGGCTCCGTGTCCTGCTGGGATCCGTGGGATGAGGGCAGTGCCAGCTGCATCAGGAACGCTTGGGTTGGCTAAAATTACAGCCCAATTCCAGCTGGCACCTCAGCCAGCACAGGGCAGAGGTACAATGTGACTGACAGCCACTCTGAATGCCACTTCCCCCTTCCCTTTCCAGCCAGRATGATGCTCCAGGACTCGTGGAACGGCTTCTGAGGGCCACCAGCAGATCCCTGCCATGACAACAGCTCCAATCAGCGCCGTGTACAGGAGACCCTTGCCATGGCTCTTCCTGCTGCTGCTGGTGTTCTCCCTGCTGACCATGTACTACATCACCCTGTCCTCCAGGGCGGGCCTGGAGCAGCTGAACCTGCTCTAYTTCTACGAGTACGAGCCCGTGTTCCGGCAGCGCCGCCCGTTCACGCTGCGCGAGCGCCCYGGCTGCGCCACCACCCAGCCCTTCCTGGTCATCCTGGTGGCCTCCAGCCCCGGGGACGTGCGAGCCAGGCAGGCCATCAGGGTCACCTGGGGCTCCCGGGAYTCGTGGTGGGGCCAGCGTGTGCTGACCCTGTTCCTGCTGGGGCAGGAGCCGCGGGGGGACGGCGGGAGCGCGGCGCAGCTGTCGGTGGAGGATGAGAGCATCCTCTATGGGGACATCCTCCGCCAGGACTTCCTGGACACCTACGACAACCTCACCCTCAAGACCATCATGGCCTTCCAGTGGCTCTCTGAGTTCTGTCCCASTGCCAGGTTCTTCATGAAGACAGATGTTGATGTTTTCATCAACACTCCCAACCTGGTGAAGCTCCTGCTGCGGCTGAACTCCTCGGAGAACGTCTTCACTGGGTACCCCCTGATCGGCAACGTGGCCTACAGGGGCCTGGACAGGAAAAGGTTCATCTCCTATGAGGAATATCCCTTCAGGCTGTTCCCCCCCTACTGCAGCGGCCTGGGCTACATCCTGGATGGGCAGCTGGCCCTGAGGGCCTACGAGCTGATGGGCCACGTGAAACCKCTCAAGTTTGAGGATGTTTATGTGGGGATTTGCTTGAATTTACTCAAAGTCAACGTCACCCTTCCACAAGATGCAGAACAATTCTTCCTTTATAAAATCAACTTTGATGTCTGCAGGTACAGGCATCTGATTGCAGCTCATGGCCTCACAGCCAGTGAGCTGGTCCAGTTCTGGCAGGAGCTGTCAGCTGACACTTCCCAAAGTTGCCTTTGATTGGGGATTTATTTTAGAAACTTCAGGTTGGTGTAAGAGGGGCCTCTAGAGATGGCTCTGGCTGCTGGGCCAGCCTTTCTCCAGGGCGTTCCAATGCTCTCCTATGAAAACAGGGATTCACACAGCACTTCTCCATGTGGGTACCTTGGGATGCTCCGTCCCCTCTGCCTCTGCTGCCTTTCCATGAGCTCAGAGCAACCCTGGAATCTCCCCCTGGGAATCTTCTGGAATGTACAAAAATGAGGAGAGATATTTATGCCAAGAAAGCAGCTTTGAGGATGCTCCCCCAAATTCCCACCTGGATTGTTTTTATGGTTTTATTGCCACTCTCCATTRTGTGTTCTCTGCCCAGCACGAAATYKAACCCAACCCAACCTYTTTGTCTGTGGGACCCTCCTGAGAGTGTCACACCTTGGTATCTGRATGTGTCACCTCCACCAGGAGTGTTCCCAGCCCGGGGATCCTGTGGGATCTGCAGGGAAATGCTGGAAATGTGGTGCCCTTTGTGTGTCCATTKACATGGAATGGCTTTGGTGCCTCTGCTGCTGCTCCCACACCAGGGAGATGGAGCTCCTGAGCTATTTGGACATCCCAAAAACATTGGGATCATCAGTCCCCCCACCCCTCTGTGTGTGTGTGATGCATCCCAGGAGTTTTGGAACCCTGGGAGGAAGATGAGAAATCATTCCTGCTGTGATTTCTGCCTTGTTCCCAAACGAGTTCTCGTGTTCCAATTCCAAAACACACAAAGGGTAAAACCCCATCATGGATAACTTAAAGAAGAGCAGCTCTGCCCTGTGTGTAAAGACCTGTTTTTAATCACTTTATTCATATCAGCAAGGCCCAGTTCTCAGTAGTTTACACTTCTAAATGGACAAACAATACAGGATTTGCAGCTGCATGGACAGAATTCACCTGGACACTTCCACGACACCAGGGGAGGGACAATGGACACGTCCTGGCCACGCTGCCAGGGCTTCCCTTTGGGCTGGCACCACCCCACAGCCCCCTGAGCCCCCAGGGACACAGCCCAGGGGCTGCCCAGGCCCCCAGGAGCAGGGCTGGGGGCTCAGCAGGGCCCCCAGCAGCAGGGCTGGGTTTTGCTCTGCTCCACAACTGCACCTGGGCTGGGATTTCAGGATGGGCTTGTGGGTTTTTGGGATAAAAAGGGTCTTGGGGACAACACTCTGCAGACAAGGGTTTGAGATGTCAGTGYTCTGGTGGTGAGAAGGTCAAAGATTTTAAAAAATAAAGGCTGGTTTTTGTATTTTTAGGGTTTTTTTTTTTGGCAAATACAACATTGCATAAGAGGGAATGATGCTCTTGCATTCCCAGATCCAGGTGAAATTCCAGCTGTGCTGTGGGATCTGATTGTTCTCTGAGCAGGTCCTGSTTCTGTGATTGTTTGCACACCTTAAACCCCAAACCCTTCTGTTTTTTCTCCAAGCCTGCCACGTGAAATGCTCAGAAATAAATTATTTACCACAAGAACACTGACACTACAGCACAGCTTGTATTGCTTTTTCCAAAAAAAACCATGGAATTATGACTCTGCTGCCTTCAGAACATGGATAAAGCAGAGAGCGAGTGAGGGAGGAGTGAGAGTCCTGGGGAGCTGAGGATGGCCACAAATTCTCCTGGCACCTGCAGGAATTTGGGGTTTTGTGCCCCAAATGCTGACACTGCTCACAGGCTCCAAGGTTTGTACACAGTGATCTCTTTGTGCCACCTGAAATCATTCACAGCAGCATTGGGAACATCCATCCTAAAAAAACCCCTCATTTCCAAACCTGCCTTGTGCTGGATTCTGACTTTATTATTGCTTAAAAGCCTGCAGAATTCCTCACTGAGCTCCTGGTTCTGCTCAGAGCCATTCTYAGGGAGGTTTTTAGTGTGAGCAGCCTGGCAAAAGGTGAAGAACATTAAAAGGATGAAATAATCTGGGCAGTGAAGTGGGGAGGAGCCAAATTTTATTGCATCTGCCTAAAATACTCTGCTAAAAACAGAGTGTAAAACACAGGCTCAAGGCTTTCCAAATCTTAAGGCTTTTTTTTTCCTCATGCAGCTGTATTAAATCAGAATTAAATCAGAATTCCAAGTATTTGTGAGTTTGATAGGAAAACTGTGGGGTTTCCTGACCTGAAAAGCCTAATAATAATAATAATAATAATAGTAATAATAATAATAGTAATTCACTGGGCAAAGATGTTTGGAAGTTGCTGCTGGCTGGGGTTCCCAGGTGAAATTCCCAGGCTGGATGTTATTCCAGAGGAGTTAAAATGCTGCAGTGCTGCATCCTGCAAGAAACAAATTCCCAATAAATCAACAATAAACACAGGGGATGTAAGGACAGCATTCCCTGTGGTCAGTGTAATGGGATTTTGGGGATATTTCCCTAAATTTTGCCTCACTTCTATGTGAATTTGGTGTCAGGGCAGGCTGGAGAGGCTACCAAAAAAATGCAGGATTGGCCTTTAAATGTGCTTGGAAAAAAGGTGCTTTAATTCCCTATTGCTCAGGGAATTCCCAGAATGGTTTGGGCTGGAAGGGACCTTAAAAATCGCTTTATTTCAACTTCCTTGGCACTGAGCAGAGCAGGCACRGGAGCTGCCCAAATCCAAACATTTTTCCCTTTAAGAATTTCCTTCAAACCTCTGCTTGTGGCTTCAGCTGCACCCACCAGGTTTTGCTCCCCAGATCATCCCCCACAGCTGGGACACAGCTGGAATTTGGAAGTTACCTCAGGAAAATCCGGGTTTTCCCACCTGCTCCCCTAAGCCTTGTGCAGTCAGCAGTGTAAAAACGAAAGTAACACAACCCCAGCTCATCATCAGAACTTCCTGTGGGTGTTAAAAAGGCCATTTATGAATACACTGGGCACGAGGGGCAGCAGCTCTGGGCTCTGCAGGGGCCAAATTCCAGCAGAAATTCCTCACCTGGAATTTTGTCCAGAGGCCCAAACCCCTGCTTTGGGGGATGAAAGGCTGGTGAGGTGTTTTTTCTGTAATCACTGACTGAATGCTCCTCTGTGTAAAACAGCAGCTACATCAGCAATAAATCCTTATTATTGAAAGCAGGGCTGTCCTGTATCCTGAGACACAAAATTCCCTTTTTTTCCCTGTTTTTTAGGCTATGGCATTGGTGTTCCTGCAGGCAGCACTGCTCAGGCTGATGCAGCACTTCCATTCTCACTTCTGGATTCTAAAATCCTCACCACATCTGTCATTTCACCTCTGGAAATGGTTTAACCCGGCCACAGCAGCAGTGGGAGTTTAAWTCCTTCCTGCCAGGGCTGCAGTGGGGTTTGTGGGAGTGCTGGGCTGTCCCCAGAGGCACAGGCTGGCACAGCCCCAGCCCTGCCAGCAGCTSCAGGAACGATCCAAGTGGAGCCTGAGGGATGGGTGAGCTCCATGGCAATCCCTGCTCCAGGGAACCAGCAGCATTTCCCAGCTGAGGGAGCTGAGAAACCCCTGGGAACAGCCCCAGTTCCTCAGCACTGCCTCAGCTGAGAGCTTCCAGGGACCTTTGGTTACCTGTCACCTTCCAGAAGCCTTTGGTCACCTCAGCTTCCAGGTACCTTTTATCCCCTCTCAGCTTCCAGGAGCCTTTGGTCACCTCTCAGCTTCCAGGTACATTTTTTCACCTCAACTTCCAGGTACCTTTTATCCCCTCCCAGTTTCCAGATGCTTTTTATCCTCTCTCAGTTTCCAGGTACCTTTTGTCACCTCGCATTTTATCCTCAGCTTCCAGGTATCTTTTGTCACCTCTCAGTTTCCAGGTACATTTTTTCACCTCACATTTTGTCACCTTAGTTTCCAGGTTCCTTTTGTCACCTCTGAGTTTCCAGGTGCTTTTTATCCTCTCCCAGTTTCCAGGTACATTTTTGTCACCTCAGTTTCCAGGTACCTTCTGTCACCTCACATTTTGTCACCTCTCAGTTTCCAGGTGCCTTCTGTCACCACGAGGATGCTCTCAGGCAGTGACTCCACACAGCAGTGCTGTGCCCTGAGGCTGCAGGTGTCCCCAGGGGGATGAGGCCACCACAGCTCCCTGGATGAGCAGCAGGAGGAGCTCCCAGCTGGGAGGAGAGCAGCAGGAAGGGCTCGGTGCCACAGGCAGCAGGATGTGCCTGCCTGCAGCTCCTGGCAGCCAGGATGGAGCACGGAGTGTTAAGGCAGTGGAGAACCCTGGGCTGGCCAGGTTGCCAGATRTGTGCAAGGAATTCATCCTGCCACCCTCCAGCTGTGTCACCACGGAGTTTGGCACCAACCACCGCTGGAAATTTGGGAATGCCTCAAATCTGGAGGGAAAAACTTCCCAAGCTTCCAGCTGGGAGCACAGGTAGGCACTGCTTGTGGATGTGGGAGACCAGCAAGGCCTCTCACCTCCATCTCACCTTCCTCTTTAAACCTGAAGCAGCTGAAGCTCCTTTTTTAAAGCAATCAAAGCAAAAATCCCTGGGCTAAGCAGGGATTATTGGCAGGGATGGCTTTGGCCAGCACAAAGGGAGGGGGACAGGAACCTGCAGGTGCTGAAGCAGCTCTTCCCACCTGGAGCTGGACACAGGGATGATTGGCAGCTGCCTGGAGTGACAGGGAATGGTCCTGGAATGATCCAGGCAAACCTGCAGCCCTGCTGTGTCTGCCTCAATCCTCTGAGGGTGCCTCATTCCAGCCTGAGTTGCTCTCCCAGGGCTCCCTCCTGGCTGGGAATCGCTGCCAGCTCCTGCTCCTGTCTGTCCCAGGGCTGCAGGGACAGCCAGCTGTGCTCCAGAGGTCAGGGATCCCTCAGGAATGCTCCCTGCAGCTCCCATCCCAGAGCTGGGATCCTGGATTCTGGGCATGAGCATCACTGCAGCTCCTGCAGGGTGAGTGRGGATGGCTCTGGACACAAAGATCCCTCTCCTTCAGGGCTGCTGGCTGSAATTCCCCTGTTCCCAGGGCAGCTGTGCCCTCCTAAGGACAGGCACAAGGGGAAATCTCCAGTGAAGGGGACAGGGAAGGCAAATTCCACCCACTGGAGCTGCTCTCCCMGKGCTCCCTCCTGGCTGGGAATTGCTGCCAGCTCCTGTTCCTGTTCCAAAGGCACAAGGGGAACATCTCCAGTGAACTCCACACACGGAGCTCTGCCTGCAGCTGCTGCTGAGCCATTCCCAGCCCAGCATTCCCATGGAATCACCCCCACCCAGGGCTGCATTTCCAGGCACTCTCACCTCAGCTCACTCTGCCRTTCTTACCTGCTTTTATCACCTGTGTGAATGATTTCCTGTCAGCTGCTCAGCTGAGAGCCAGGCTGCACTCCAGATCCACCGAGTGCAGGGGATTCCCAACCTCAGGAACCTGCCATGCCCTGGGCAAGGAGCAGTGCAGGCTCCCTGCCTGCCCACCCAGGGGCTGCTGGACACTCCCCAGGGCTCTCCCTGGAGTTCAGGATGAGCAGAGGGGCCCACACACATTTTGCACAGCACTGGAAACGCCACCAGAGCCAATTAAAGGGCTGAGATCATCCCCAAACCAATTAAAGGAGGGAGGTTTTTTGGGGGAGAGGTGACCTAGGGACAAAACTGGGCAGACAAAGGTGGGGATTCGTTCTGGAGCAGAGATTTGTGCTGTTTGGTTTTTGCCTGGAGAGGCCCTGACCCCCCTGAGCACCTCCCAGCAGAGCTCAGGCTCACCCCAAAGGCCTGCAGGTGAGTGGGGGTGCCAGGCAGCTGGGAATGGGGAATGTTGGACTTTCCCCAGGTGATCCCTCACACCCTGCCCCAAACACAGGCAGCCTCCATCACCCTGCACACCCCAGCAGATTGTCCAGGACCACGKTCTGGGGGACACCCCAAGGACTTTGGAGCAAGGAGCCCAAATCCTGCCTGCCCTGTCCCTCTGCCATGACACAGCTGGTGCCAGAGCTGTCCTCACCCCAACTCACAGCAGCCACAAATCCCAAAACACAATTAAATACTGAAAGTTCAATCCAACCACACTATTGAAAACCCAGATTTAACACAACCTTTCATCTCTCCAGTGCACTGATGCTGCCTGGCATTTGCAGCTCACCCCAAAAGCTGGTTCCAGAGGGCTCTGCCCTGGGATTAACACCAYAAATCCACCTGCAGTGGCACAAGGAAGTCTTCCAGGGGCCTGACCTGCAGCTGGGTAGCTCTGAGGAACCCCCTGCTTGCAGGGGCTCCCCAGTGAAATTCCATTTCCTCCCACATCACTTCCCAAGTCCACGCCACAGAAATAAGGTCAGGGTGATGTTGGGTGAGGGACAGACATTCTGCCATCACAGCTGAGCTCTGCTCCCAATCCAGGAGGGCTCAGAACCCCCAGGATTTTGCTGAAGTTCACCATCAGTTTGGTTTGGATACAATATGGCCTAGAAGAGCTGTTCTAGAGTAATGCACAGCCTGGATAAACGTGGTGATCCAGCTCTACCTACTCACATGCTTGGCAGGGGCTGATTTGGGGGGAGAGGTTCAACAAAGCGAGAGCCAGCAGTGGCAGCAGGCTGAGAGTTGGCTCCTCTGCCTCCTTCCCATCACAAACCCTTCTTCCTACAGCCACCCTCACCCCTGCAGGGCACAGAGCTGAGGGACAGAGCAGCTTGTGAGCAGTGCCAGCCTCGGGGGGATGAGCAGCACCGCCCTGCCCCTGCCCTGGGCTGGCACGGGAGAGGGGCAGCGATCAAACCAAAAACAATCTACACAGGATCCCTACAGAAAAGTGAGGAATGGCAGGTCCCAGTGGGTCCCTAAGGAGCAGCCAGGGCACAGGAAGGCAGGGGCACGGGGGACAAACTGGATTCTTGTGGCTCAGCATGGATTTGTTGTATTGCTCCTTCAGTCAAGCCAAGACCAGAGCCCAGAGGGATCCGCCGCTCCCGGGACAGCCCCCACGGCCTTTGAGAGAGCTACAGATAAAACTCTGAGTCCTGAGAGGGCCCTGGGGGGCTTCCTCCCCTCACTGCTGCTCCTCTGCTTTGCTGCTATTCCTGAACTTCACCACCATGACCGTGATGTTGTCGGGGCAGCCCCTGTAGAAGGACTGCAGCACGATGCTCTTGGCGCCGAAGTGCGGCTCGTCCAGGCGCTCCTTGATGAACCTCACGGCCTCCTCGTTGCTGAAGGCGTCCCACAGCCCGTCCGAGGCCAGGATCATGAACTCTGGCTGCAGTTTGTCCAGGTCAAAGCTCAGGATGTCGGGGTCGGGGATCACCACGTTCAGGTTCTTCAGGGGGTAATCGCCCAGCGAGCGCGACATGGCCAGGATGCCCTGCACACGCCACGAGCCATTGAAGCTGATGAATCCACCTGGGGAGGGAACAGCAAAGCATAAATCACCTCTCTGGGACATCCAAGCAGCTCTCTGCCTCCTGCCAACCCCCCTAAAAGATTCACCCCGAGGGGCTGCAGAGCTCAGAATGCGGGAGGTGCCTTTGGAAGATCCCGGAGCGCTGCGGGGAGGGGCGGGATGGGAACAACGGGATCAGGAATGGCTCTGCTTTGTCCCAGGAATGGCTCTGCTTTGTCCCGGGAATGGCTCAGCTTTGTCCCGGGAATGGCTCAGCTTTGTCCCGGGAGTGGCTCTGCCTTGTCCCGGGAGTGGCTCTGCCTTGTCCCCAGGAGTGGCTCTGCTTTGTCCCCAGGAACGGCTCTGCTCTCCCCCAGGAATGGCTCTGATTTGTCCAGGGAATGGCCCTGCTTTGTCCCAGGAGTGGCTCTGCTTTGTCCCGGGAATGGCTCTGCCCTGTCCCAGCTCCTGGAACAGCACAGCAATTCCTGCTCCACACAGCTCCTCAGGAAACCCCTTGGGAGTTTTGCAAATCTCGACATCCCTGTGTTTGTGAGGACAGCTGTTCATAACCTGAGGGCTTTAAAATGTTTTATATTCATGGAAAAAACTCCCGTTATTTCCACTTTGGAGGGAAGAGAGGCCCTGTGACATCCCACTGGAATTTTGGGTGGAGAACCAGAGATTCTATCTGCCACCTCTGTCCTGTGAAACCCCAGTGGAATTTTGGTGGAGAACAAGAGATTCCATCTCAGGGTGCTTCCCACCCTCTCCCGAGGCGCGGAGTGGAGACAAAACATGGATTTTAACCCCAAACCAAAGATGAACCTTGCAGCAACTCACCAGCTCTCTTAATCCTCTTCCTCTCCTTCAGCTGGTAGGGCTTGTGGTCGTGGGACAGGGGGATGGCATTGCCATCCTTGTCACACAGCACRCCCCGSGARTCSCCCACGTTGGCCACGGTGAGCTCCTTGTCGGAGAGCAGCGCGATCAGACACGTGGTGCCTGCACAACACCAGGGCAGGGGCAAAAACACACACACAGGGGGTCAGGAGAGCTCCCTGCCCTGCAGGGGAATGTTCTCCTGTCCTGTGGGAAACCTGGAGGCTGCAAGTGTTGGGGGTTTTGTGTTAAAAGGGGCTGAGGCTCAAAGCGAGGACAACATTGGAGCTGAGCCTTGGGCCAGGCTCCAGCACTGAGTGACAGCACAGGGGCTGTGCCTGTGGGGTTGCAATGGGGCTGTGGGAGCTCACAGGGTGAAACACTCAGGGGTTCAGGGTTTAGTCCAGAGCAATGGGTGTGAGATCAGATGGAGAACTCAGGGCATTGTCTGAGTCCTTCTTTTCACCTTCTTCTTCCTTCTCCTCCATGGGTTTGGGTGGTTTCTGTCCCTGGGTGAAAAAGGTCCCCAGTGCAGCCCTTTAGTGGCCACCACTGGGTCACAAACATCAATAACAGAGGGGTCACCTGGTTATTGGGGAAATGGTGCTGAAAACCTTAGGAGAAAATCAGCAGTGACCATTTTTGCCACGTTTTTCTGGCAGCTGCTGAGAGCTCAGGGCTGTGAGTAAATTCTCTCTAAATAGATAAGATATGATAAATCACCAAGTCTGAACTGGAACTTTTGTTTCCTGTGTCTCATCCATCCTGACCTCAGCAAGAACAAGAAGCAGGAGCCCACACTGTCCCAGAGAGCCAGGAGGGCTGGGTTGGGAAGGGCTCCCAAAATGGGGCAGGCCAAGGTGGGACCCTCTGAGCGCTGAGGCCACCTTGGCAGTGGCAGAGGGGCTGGAATGGGAGGAATATTCCCCATTTCCCATCTCCTTTCCAGGTCCCATCTTCCCAAAAGAAAGCTCCCCCCTCTCAAAAAAAAAACCCAGCAGGACCTCAGCTAAAAAAATCCCATTCTGGGGCTGACCCCTGGCTCTGGATGCAACCCCTAAATATCAATATATCAATATATCAATATCTCCCAGCACTGCCTGACAGCAGGGAAAAATGAATCCCATCATTTTTTCTTTCAATTCCATCTTCTTTTCTTTCAATTCCATCTTTTTCCTTTGAGTTCCAATTTTTTTTGTTGTTGTTGTTGTGCAATAATGAAACTGAATTTCTCCAGGACTCCTGAGGAAGAAGGGCCATCCATTAAGGGAGATAAAAACCCATCTCCCACAGGACAAAACCACCTCCAGAAGCTCCCAGCAGGCTGGAATTCTTTGGAACATTAGAATTTAATGCCAAAATGCCTTTAAATAACCCAAATGTGGCACAGATCAGGCACTGACCAGCTCAGGAAATGAAGGGAATGGGATTAAAAGSCAGCAAAGCTTTGTTGGGAGGAAATATTCTTGCACAAAATTACCCCAGCCTGAGGCAGCCAAGAATGCCACTTTTTAAACTAAAGGATTTAGAGATTAGGAGAGGATTTGTCCCCATCTGTCACTTTTGGCCTCCTTTCATTTTTTAAAGCTTCCTTACTCACACCTCACTGGAAATCCTGCCAGCCTCTGACTATTTCCAGACAAACTCATTTTGTGTTTGGAGCTCYGATGGATTCATTTCCTAAAGGCAAGGATGCACAAAAAGAGGGAAGGATCCACACTGGGGTGTGGAGTCCATCAAGGCTGCACTTTATTCATTTGGGATGTTGCCAGAAAGGCCAAATTAACACCCAAAATTGTGCCAGAGCCAGAGCATTTGAGCTTCATTCTGGCAAATAAAGCTTTTTTTTTCTTTTTTCCCATTTTAGGAAACATCCCTGGGGAGAAAGAAGTCACCTGTGGGTGCAAAATGCTCCTTCCAAGAGGGATGGGAAAGGTTTCCTGGCTGGGAGAGGTGTGGGATTGCTTCCCTATCCCCCACACTTTCCAGAATCAGTGAGGAGCCCTTGCACCTCCTCAAACATCTCCTTTTCCTGCTGGAATTCCACCTGCTCATCCTTGTTCTGGAGATCAAACCCCTGCCAGTGCTCCAGGATGGGCCTGGGTGATCCCTCCCATCCTCCCCTGCCTGACAAAATTGCATTTTCTCCCCCTCCACCACCATCACTTTTATTTTGCCAGTTTTGAAGGATCGTTCCCTTCATTTTTTTTGTGCCCCACCAGCAGCTCCAGTTCCTCACTGAGTTGATTTTTACTGTGGAAACAACAAAAAAAAGCCAAAAAAAAAACCCAAAAAAGGGAAAATGCCAGCAGTGAGAGTGGCTGGAGCAGGCAGGATCACTGTAATTATATTTAATTGCCCATTTTCACCATCAGCTCTCACTTCAAGGGCAGGTAGAGCCACTCCTGCCTTTCTCATAAATAAGGGACACACTCAGGAGGGTGAGGGGGCTCCAGTGCTGTGGTTCCACCTCTGGAGGATTTGGGGAGCTGGAATTTGGGGGGTTTCATTTACAGCTGTGCTGCTGGCAATTTTCCAAACCAGTTATTACAGAGCTGCTCATTTCCACGTGATTTTTGCTGGATGAGATAAATCCCCAACATGTGTTTCAAGCAGTTTTAATCTTTATTTTCCCTGTGCAAACAGGGAGATTTCCATAAAGGAAAAAGCTTTCTGCTCCTTCTGCCAGGAATCAGTGATTTCCCTGCATTTTCTCCTCTCTAACAAACTCCTGTAAATGAAAATAAGTGGAGAGGAGCTGGAGTGACCAAAGGGAAAAAAAAATAAATTCCAGGATTCAGCAGAGTGGGAAATTCTGTGTGAGAAAAGATCAACAGAGGGGACAGAAAGCCCCAAGTTTTGAAGCTGATTTTTCATGGATCATTAAGAGCAGGCCATGTGTGATGAAGGAAATGTTCTGCACCCTCATTTTACCTCTGCTGGCCTTGGAGAAGCCACAGAGCTCCTTGTGTGAGGTGGACTAAAAGCTGCAAGGCATTTCTGACTGCTTGGAGAGGAAATGCTGGGGACAGTGAAGTGTTAGAGCTGAAAACTCTGATTTCCAGTTCCAGAGCCTCCAAAACTGCCTGGGTTTGGCTGCCCAAGGCCTGGGGCCATGGTTAAAATCAGGGTTTGTGCCTGCTCAGTGCACTCTGAGCTGGGAAAGCACAAAAATCTGTTATTTGTGAGGGGAAAAGAGCAAAAACCAGGGGGTGGCTGGGCCAGTGCAGGGAAAGCAAATCAACAGCACAGAGCACAAAGGGCTGGGACGAGGAGGAGGAGGAGGAGAGGAAGAAGAAAAAGAAGGAGGAGAAGAAAAAGGAAGAGAAGGAGAGGAAGGAGGAGGAGAAGCAGGAGATGAAGAAGAAAAAAAGGAAGAGAAGCAGAAGGAGGAGAGGAAGAAAAAGAAGAAGAGGAAGAAAAAGGAGCAATGTCCTCTCAGCCCCTTGGCTCACCCCACCCCTCACAAGGAACACTCCCCACATCACCTGATTTCGGGAGGAACAAACCCTTCCCAAGGAGGAGAACCAAAACCCAAACCTTGCCCCAGGAGTTTGGGACAGGACTGGAACAGGAGGATTTTTCGGGAACAGGAGGATTTTGGGGGGGTAGGACTGGAACAGGAGGATTTTTGGGGCAGGACAGGAAGAGGAAGATTTCAGGACAGGACTGGAACAGGAGCATTTTGGGGGCAGGACTGGAAGAGGGGGATTTTTAGGGGAACAGGACAGGAACAGCAGCATTTTTGGGGCAGTATTTAGGACGTTGTCAGCCCAGCCGTACCCGCCTCGTCGTAGGACACGGTGAGCTTCTCGAGCATCTCCCTGTCGATGGAGAGGATCTGCTGCTCCAGGATGCTCTGGTAGGACAGCACGCTGTGCTCCTTGTCCCGCTCGTAGTCCTGCAGGTGCTGCTTCAGCACCTCGGGCAGCCGCGACTTCACGTACTCCGCTGCCGACTGCGGGGACAATGAACAGCAATTAACAACAATTAATAACAATTAATTAATAACAATTAACAATAATTAACAATTAATTGGAGCCGCAGCAAAGCCCCCAAGGTGAGGCACAGCCCGGCCTGCAAAGGGAGCTCCTCCACACCCCCACAGCATCCTCAGGGGGTGTCTGTGGAAAATACAGCAATCACATTTAATGTGTTTGTTCTGGATTTTTAGTCTGAATTTTAAAGCAGAAAACGTGGAAAGTAAAATCAAATTTAATGTGTTTATTCTGAATTTTAAAGGAGCACGTGGCAAGGTAAAATCAAATTTAATGTGTGTATTCTGAATTTTTATTCTGAATTTTAAAGCACAAAGTGGCAGAGTGAAATCAAATTTAACCATGTTTATTCTACATTTTTATTGTGGATTTTAAAGCACAATATGGCAAGGTGAAATCAAATTTAGTGTCTTTCTTCTGAATTTTTAATCTAAATTTTAAAGCAAAAATTGCAAGGTGAAATAAAATTTAATGTGT